>BQNB010029084.1:0-15369 GCA_026074375.1 Tanacetum coccineum
TAATCTGTTAGAAACTTAAATTATGGTTTACGAGTGTTTTCGAGTCCGTTTGGGCTATAAAAACCTTAAGAAAAATTGTCGTATCATTTAGATAATATATATATATACGTTTGTAACTTTACAAATATTATTTTATAAAACAATTAAACTATTTATATAATATCATTATATAATCAATAAAAATAGTATATCATATATTATTAGTAAATAATCAATTGTTGGACAAAGATAATACTTTATTTTACGGATACAAATACGTAGACGTTTATTTAACACATACGATTTAAATATTGTTTCGACTTTTTAAAATTAAATAAAAAATATTAGGTGGTGGTGTAACTATATAACTTATGATATTGTATTTATATTAAATACACTATACTTATATGGCCTATAATTAATTAGGTTGCATTCGGATTTCTTGAGACATTCCACATACTTGATTTATATAATCAATCATTCACTTGGGGTGAGTTCATAGCCCCATTTTTATACGATTCCAATGATTCACAATTCTCGGGGTGAGAAACATGCATTGTTTTACATTTGGACGCAAGTACACTTTTAACAAATTACGAGTTTGCCTATGTAGCTATAACCCACTATGCCCATGAATCATGAACTGTTAATACTGGATTGTAAGCGCGAATGTTATGAATAGATCTATTTAGGATTGACATCCCCGTTTGGGTGAGTAGCGCTCACTAGTTTCGGCGGTACCGAAACGACGAACGTATGCCATGTCGGACTTTGGATGTTGCGGGTTGAACATCTACACGGGTACATTATTGGCATTAAATTGCACACATACATGTTGTAGCTTCAGTGTCATAAGCTTAGGCACATGCGTAATTATATTTTGAGATATTGTATGTCTTACATATCTTGCATTTTGAAATCTTGAGGTCTTACTTTATACAATACTAAACCTAAACTACACACAACTTTATGTTGATGTTTTAAAGCATGTTTTCTCATGTCAATAAGGTGCAAGAAATAAGGATACATTGATGGTCATCATTTTGAGAGTCATATTGCATGAAGATTTAAGTGCATTACATTTTGAAGTATTTGTTATGTAAATAAAAAATCTTTACATATACAAGGATGAACAAGTGAAGCTTTGGTGCTTATGTAACAAACAGTTTATTACATCCAATGTAACATTTCAAAACGACACCTATAGAGACGTTCTCGAACATCTTGTGCTATATCTTTGATGTATGCACAACCCAGACTCCTTATTCACTGCTATCCTATTTGGGTGTGTACATATTGGAATCTAGAGCCAAGTTATAGAGAAAAACCCCTAAACAAAAGTCAAATGTTTTGCTTGCACTATAACTGTTTTCACAAACATTGCATCATACAAATGTTTTTTACGGGACATACATACACTATTTGATTGCATTAGTTGGTGATACTAGGTGCTTACATAATCTATATACGTACTTATATTATATTACTTATATACTATACTGGTCTTATATAATATACTTATATAAGTTTATTTTATTGTTACAGCAATCATGTCATCTTTGACGGTCACCTACAAATCTGTTTACAATGATTATGAGGCATAGAGATTCCAATAGGTTTCGGATGATGAGCCAAAGGTACCTCAGTCCCCAGGACAGGCACCACCATCTCTAGACTACGTGTCTGGTCCTGAGCACCAACCTTCACCAAACTTTGTGCCTGGCCCTGAGGAGCCAGAGCAGGCACCGCTTTCACCATATAATGTACCTGAGCCTGAGTACCCGGAGTACTTGGCACCATCTGTTGGGATTAAAAGCCTTCTTGAAGTTACTACTGCTCAGGTTAGAGTTACTGCTGCTAAGCAAAACTTATTGCTGCTCAGTAATCTTAATGAAAAATATGCTAAGTAGTTAGTACTGCTAGTGTAACTTAGTACTGCTAGTATATGTTAGTACTGCTAGAGTAAAGTTAGTACTCTGCTCGGAGATGATTAAGAAAGATATCATGAAGTTCCTACTGTCTTGTATACAGTTAATGCAGCAGGAGTATATAGTTACTACAATTGGGAGTTCAGAGTTATGCTAGCTATAAAAAAGTTACAACTGCTAAAGAATAAACAGTTGAAAAGAAGTTTTCTACTGTTAAGGGATGGATACAGATAGAAGAAAGGATAAATATTGCTTAAAAATCAAGATTACTTACGTGATAATAATGTGTTAAAATTATAAATAGATTCTTAGAGAAAATTCTAAGTTTTAGGATATATTGATTAATCCATTATGACTCCATAAGGTGTCAAAAGGAGTCCTAGGGTATAGAGTTCTATGTACAAAAAATGAGTCATTTATAGAATTGTCATAGCTTCAAGGTTTTGTAACCTTAATACTAGTTAGAGTATTCGTATTAATATATTGAAGCTTTGTTTGTTAATCTGTATGTTCATTATAGAATAACAGTACTATGCATATTCATTCTTATTTTATCAAAAGATTAATTCGCATAAAATCTTTGATATATTTAACAAAGTTTCTATCATATTATGTAGATTTATCTTGCATAACTAAACCTTTACACAGAGGCTAAAGAATTCAAGATCTATTAAAGTGGGAATCAACAAGTGTAACAAGCTGTGCTTTGAGAAACTATGCTAATCAGAAACTGGTAGCATTAACACACAAGTCAGGTTGTTACAAAGAGATGGATCAAGACACAGCACATATGTCGGGCCCCCTTGCATCAAAAGTGCCTATGCTCAAAACCCAGGTGAATATGGCGGCTTTGGAGGGAATGAGGATGGAAAAAGTACATCCAGAAATATATGAATAAATCTCTATGGGAAGTCATAGAGAATAGGCAATTGCACCTCCCAATAACAAAAGTTTTGAAAGGTTGTTGAGAACTATAATTACTCCTACAACTGCTGAAGAAAAGGCACAAAGGAGGTTAGAGTTAAAGGCAAGAGGCACTTTATTGATGGGAATCCCAAATGAACATCAATTGAAATTTAACTCCATCAAAGATGCCAAGTCATTGCTGCAGGCTGTTGAGAAGAGGTTTGGAGGAAATGCTGCTACTAAAAAGACTCAGAGGAATCTTCTAAAGCAGTAGTATGAAAATTTTACTGCATCTAGCTCAGAGGTGTTAGATCAAACTTTTGATAGGCTTCAAAAGCTTATAAGTCAGTTGGAGATTCATGGTGAAAGTATCTCACAAGAAGATGTGAATCAGAAGTTCTTAAGAAGTCTGCCACCATAATGGAACGAATATACCATTATGTGGAGGAACAAGCCTGAGATAGATACATTAAGCTTGGAGGATCCTTACAACAGCATGAAGATCTATGAACCAGAGGTCAAAGGGACATCAAGCTCAAGCACAAACACGCAAAACGTAGCCTTTGTGTCCTTAAACAGCACCAGCAGTACAAATGGAGCAGTTAATACTACTCATGGTGCTACAACTGCTAGCACTCAAGCTACTGTTGTTAACCCAACAACAATCGACAACTTGAGTGATGTTGTCATATGTGCTTTCTTTGCAAGTCAACCAAACAGTCCACAACTTAACAATAAGGACTTGCAACAAATTTCTCCTGATGATTTAGAAGAGATGGATTTAAGGTGGCAGATAGCTATGTTAACAATGAGGGCAATGAGATTCTTGAAGAACACTGGAAGGAAGTTTTCTATGAATGGTAGTGAGACCATTGGGTTTGATAACTCCAAGGGTGGAGTGTTACAACTGCCATAAAAGGGGACACTTTTCAAGGGAGTGCAGGGCTCCAAAGAACTAAGAAAACATGAATAGAGAGAACACAAGAAGAGTTGTACCAGTGGAGACAACTACTTCTAATGCTTTGGTGTCTTATGATGGTTCTGGTTATGATTGGAGTGGTCAAGCAGAAGAATGTCCAACTAACTTTGCACTCATGGCTTACTCTTCTACAAGCACTAACTCTATGGTAGTCTACTAATTCAAACTTGTTCATCATCTTGTTTGGAAAATGTTAAAATTCTTAAAGAAACAATAGAATAGCTAGTTAAAAAGACTTAAGGATATTTAAGTTAAATGTTATTGCTTATAAAACAGGTTTAGAGTCTGTAGAAGCAAGACTTCTATTTATAAGAGAAAATGAGTTTAGTTTATTATGATGAAGAGTATTTATAGGTCTTAAAAACGTGAGATTCATTTAAGAGAAGTATCCATTACAGAGCTTAGGAGGAAGTTGGAATTGGCTCAAAAACAAAAAGATGAAATTCAACTAACAGTAGAAAATTTTGAGAATTTATCTAAAAACTTAAGCAAACTAATAGACTGTTAGATTGTTGATAAGTGCAAAATAGGTTTAGGGTATAATGTTATTCCTCCTCCTTATACAGGAAACTTTATGCCTCTAAAACCTGATTTGTCATTATCTGGTCTAGAAGAGTTTGTGAATGAGCCTATAGTTAAGAAGCCTGTAGTTGAGACTAGTGAAGCTAAGGCTAGTGCGGACAAGCCTAAGTGGTGTATAGAAAGAAACTTTGAGTCCCCACTATATTGAAGATTAGATCAGATAGTGCGATGAAACTGAGTCAAAGCCTAAGATAGAGAAGAAAATTGTTAAACCTAGTTTTGCTAAAATAGAGTTTGTTACATCTAAAGAGCAAGTAAAATCTCCTAGGAAAACAACTGTTAAACAAGATGATCAAAATAGGCTGAACACACATAGTCCTAGAGGAAACCAAAGAAACTGGAATTACATGATGTCTCAAAGATTAGGGAGTAATTTTGAGATGATTAACAAAGCTTGCTATGTGTATGGAAGTTTTGATCACCTGCAGTATGATTTTTATAACCATCAAAGACAATTTAATAATAAAAAGATGGTAAAACCAGTGTGGAACTATACTCAAAGGGTGAATCACCAGAATTTTTCTAGTATGACTCACCCCAGTCCTAAAAGGAACATGATTCCAAAAGCAGTATTAATGAGGTCAGGCCTAGTATCACTTACTACTGCTACACCAGTTAATACTGCTTAATCCAGAACAATAGTGAATAGTGCAAGACCAATGACAAATGTTTTTAATAAAGCACATTCAACTGTTAGAAGGCCTATTAACAACAAAACATCAACTAAAAATAGTAATTATAATTAAAAGGTTAATACTGCTAGGCCAAAAGTAATACTTAATGCTGTTAAGGGAAACCAAGTTACTAAGCCAGGGGACCAAAAGCCGTAAAACAGAAGAACCGGTGACCCCCCGAACAACCAATCACTGCCACCCGCCGACGCTAACAGAAGAAACTGTCCACTCGCGAACCAGTAATAACCGTGCCTCCGCAATAATCGAATCGCACCCCCCAGCCACACTACATCTCCCCAGTATACTAACCACCCCAAGCCACCAACACCCTTCCCCAGATATAGAAACTGTAGTCAGCCCACGTGATCCACGTAACGATGCTGGCTTGGGTCCCCAAACAAGCATCTCGAAATCTAACCTAATTGCAGGGAAAACCACACCACGAATAGCAAGGGAAAAGGAGTGCTAGCCAGAGGAATCACACAGAGGCCAAGACAGGTCACATAACCACATTTACAAACTTTGAAGCAATTAGATGGAGGATATTGTTCCAAATGGAGGAAACCTAAAGGCGGTACAAATACACAAGCATAGGAACAATCAAACCAAGAAATATAGATTTTGAGAATGAGTCAATATCGAAAGAGAGATATAAAAGATTACACCACTATATAGAGTCTCACACATGTGTGACAAAAAGAATAGTGTTCACTTAAATGACACTGAAAAGTATTATTTTTATCTCTAAACTATTAAGATAACTGAGGAAAGTCATGTATTAACGTAAAGTACTAAGAGAAGAACAATAAGTATAAAGTATGCGTAGATATTCAAGTAATAATATTACCTAAAGGAGGTCTAACTTTCCTCTTGCCAAAGCCACAACTGATGAATCAAAACTTTATCATAGGAGGCTTGGACACATAAAAAATTAAAACTATGAATTATAACAGTTAAAGGAATAAGAGGATTACCTATCAAACTTATAAAGATTATCAAACATGTGTTGCTTGTCAAAGGGAAAGCAACATAAGCTTCTTTTGAAAGTCCAAAAAGTAAGTATCAATCATCTAACATTTAAATATATGTAGACATGGAATTGTTGTGGTCGAATCATATATAAAAAGCTTAAATGAAAAGAATATTTGCCTAGTGTCCTCAGATATTACAGTAGGTTTAGTGGGCGTTTTTTTTTCTTATTTTTTTTCTTTCTTTTAGCTACTAGTATGAGACTAAGTGTCATCTTAAGTCTTTATAACTATAAATAAAATCTAATAGATCAAAAGGGTAAGGTAATTAGATGTGACAATAGCAACTGAGTATTTAAGAATAAGGAAAGAATAAGTTTTGTGATAGAAAAGGAAATTAAAGAGAATTTAGTGTGGCTATAAACTCCTCAAACAAAATGGAGTACTGAGAGAAAAATAGAACACTAATGAGGGCTTCTAGGACAATGCTAGTTGATTCTAAGCTACCTACAAATTAGGCCTGAAGCAGTTAATACTTGTTGCTAGTGCAAAATAGGGTATTTAGAAACTAAGCCTCCATAAAACGACCCATTAGAAAACTTTTCTTAGAAGAAACCAGATTTAGGCTTTATGAAACCATTTGGGTGTCCTATTACAATTCTCAATACCATAGATCACTTAGGCAAGTTTGATGGTAAGGCTGATGAAGGATTCTTTGTTGGGTACTCAATCAATAGTAAAGCATTTAGAGTATTCAACAGTAGAACTAGGATAGTTGAAGAGAACATGCATGTCTAGTTTAGTGAGAATACACCTAATATTGCAAGAAATGGACCAAATTAGCTTTTTGATATTGATGCACTAACACAGTCAATGAATTATAAGCCAGTTGTTGCAGGAAATCAGTCTAATAGTAATGCAGATACAAAAGCATGTGATGATATAAGTAAAGCTAGAATGAAGACAATACCTAGCAAAGATTACATTCTGCTACCATTGTGGACTATTGATCTACCTTTCTCTCAATGTTCAAAGAGTTCTCCTAATGATGGATCCAAACCTTCAAGTGATGATGGAAAGAAGGTTGATGAAAATCTAAGAAAAGAGAGTGAATTTAATGATCAAGAGAAGGAATAAAGGTGTTACAGCACTAACATGTAAAACTGCAGCAACAATGAGGTTAAATGTTATTGGTGCAAAACAAGCATTGAACCTTCCAGATGATCTAAGTACGCTCTTTGGAAGATAATGTCCTGGATTCAAATGATGAAGATGTTGGTGCATAGACTGACATAAACAATTTGGATGCATTTATGCCCGTCAGTCCTATTCCAACTACAAGAGTACATAAAGATCATCTAGTTGAACAAATTATTGGAGACTTGAATTCAGCACCTCAAACAAGAAGAATGACAAAGAATTTGGAAGAACATGGTTTATTTAGTTTAGTTCAGCAAAGAACAAACCATAAAGACTTTCAAAACTACTTATTTGCTTGCTTTTATCACAAGAAGAACCCAAAAAGGTAATTCATGCATTGAATGATCCAAGCTGGATAGAGGCTATGCAGGAAGAGCTTCTACATTTCAAGTTACAAGAAGTTTAGACTTTGGTGGAGTTACCTAATGGAAAAAGGGCTATTGGCACTAAATGGGTCTTCAGGAATAAAAGGATGAAAGATGAATTGTGATAAAAAAAATAAAGCAAGATTGGTTGCTCAAAGGTACACACAAAAAGAAGGGATTGACTATGATGAAGTCTTTGCCCTTGTTGCAAGAATTGAAGAAATTAGGCTATTTTTAGCCTATGCCTCATTTAAAGACTTTGTGGTGTACCAGATGGATGTTAAGAGTGCTTTTCTTTATGATAAGATTGAAGAGGAAGTCTATGTTTGTCAACCACCAGGATTTAAAGATCCAGACTTCCCTGACAGAGTATACAAAGTAGAAAAGGCACTTTATGGACTGCATCAAGCTCCTAGAGCATGGTATGAAACCTTGTCAACATATCTGTTGGACAACGGGTTTCAAAGAGGGAAAATTAACAAGACTTTGTTTATCAGAAGAGAAAAAGGTGATATTTTGTTAGTTCAAGTGTATGTAGATGATATCATTTTTGGCTCTACAAAGAAATCATTATGCACTGAGTTTTAGAAGATGATGCATAAGAAGTTTTAGATGAGTTCTATGGGTGAACCCACATTCTTCTTAGGACTGCAAGTAAAGCATAAGAATGATGGGATTTTTATCAGTCAAGAAAAGTAAATGTGTACTGTAGATTTTGAAGACATTTTGAGTTTTACCTGAAGTCAATACAGCAGCAAACATATATAAACTCAAAGCCTAACTCAAGAAATGAAGATGATGAAAAAGTGGGGTGGATGTTTATATGTATAGGTCAATGATTGGTTCATTGATGTATCTTACATCTTCAAGACCTGACATCATGTTTGTAGTGGGTGCCTATGCTAGATACCAAGTCAATCCAAAGGTTTCACATCTTCATGATGTAAAAAGAATTTTTAGGTAATTAAAAGGTCAACCAAAATTAGGCTTTTGGTATCCAAAAGATTCTCCTTTTAATTTAGTAGCATACACTGATAGTGATTATGCTAGAGCAAGCTTGGATAGGAAGTCTACAACAGGAGGTTGTCAATTTCTTGGATGTAGATTAATATCATGGCAGTGCAAGAAACAGACAGTGGTTGCAAATTCCAAAACAGAAGCTGAATATGTGGCTGCTTCAAGTTGTTGTGGATAAGTGCTTTAGATTCAGAATCAATTACTTGATTATGGGTATAATTTTATGCATACCAATATTTTTATTGATAATAACAGTACTATTTGCATAATTAAAAATCTTGTTTTTCATTCAAAAATAAAGCATATAGAGATTAGACATCACTTTATTAGAGATTGCAATGAAAAGAAATTAATTCAAATGGTTAAAATCCATACTGACAAGAATGTTGCAGATTTGCTTACAAAAGCTTTTGATGTAAGTAGATTTCAATATTTGATTGCTAGTATTAGAATGTTAAATCTCTAAAATCTTTTATCTCTTTATGTTTTTTGTAAAGTTTTGTATGAATTAGTACTGTTATTCAAGACATTAAAAGTTTCTGCTATTAAGTATAATTAGAACTGCTGGTTATACTTAATACTGTTAGTTATACTTAATACTGTTAGGTATAATTAATACTGTGATTATTGTGAAAATTGCTATGGCTTATGTTTTCTTGGTTTTTAGTCAGGATAAAAACATAAAGAGAGCTGTGTGATATAAAAATAGCAGAGTGTACAAGTAAGTAAAAGAATTGAGAGAATTAAGTGAGCATAAAACAGAAAGAGAGCTGTGTGATATAAAAACAGACAGAGTGTAAAAGTGAGTAAAAGAATTAAGAGATAGTGAGTTAAAAATAGAAAGAGAGGACCTTTATTTTTTTAATGGATCTTAAGTTTGGAATGGAATTAGAGTCAATGCTGGTGACTCAAAGTTACTACTGCTAGGCATAACTTACTACTGTTGGTTGTAAGTTAATTCTACTAGGCATAACTTACTACTGAGTTAATACTGATGGGTTACTTACTACTGCTGGTTGAAAGTTAATGCTGCTAGGCATAAACTTACTACTGCTAGTGAAAATTAATGCTGCTAGGCATAAACTTACTACTGCTGGTGATGGTTAATGTTGTTGAGGGTATTTTCATAAATACTTCGATTAAGGGTTTCAATCACTCATTTAATCAATTTCACTCTTTCATATACTCTTTAATCATAAACCCTAACTCAATTTTATCATCCATCATCAAAACCCAGCACAATGACGACCCTAAAGTTTGCTGATACTCACAACATGGTCGCGTTTTTGTCTAAACCCGCTGAAAGTGAAGGGTTTGAACAAATTTTGGATTTTCTGAATGCAAACCCTATAAGATATGCACTAATGATCAATCCCACTATATACATTTCGTGCATAGAACAGTTTTGGTCTACTGTCAAAGCAAAAACTGCCAATGGGGAAGTACAGTTACAAGCCCTAGTGGATGGGAAGAAGATAATCATAACTGAGTCAACTGTGAGAAGAGATCATTAAATGGAAGATGCTGAAGGTGTTGATTGTCTACCCAATGCTACCATCTTTGAACAACTTGCATTAATGAGGTATGAGCAGGTTTCACAAAAACTCACTTTCTATAAAGCATTCTTCTCCCAACAATGGAAATTCCTCATTCATACGATTTTACAATGTCTAAGTGCAAAGACTACTGCATGGAATGAGTTTAGTAGCACTATGGCATCTGCAATCATCTGTTTAGCTACAAACCAGAAGTTTAACTTTTCAAAGTACATTTTTGAAAGTATGGTTAAGAACTTGGATAATTTGTCTGGGAAATTTTTGATGTATCCAAGGTTTGTACAAGTCTTTTTAGATAAGCAACTGGAAGGGATGTCAAATCATAATATGATTTATGTTACACCCTCTCACACTAAGAAGATTTTTGGAAACATGAGAAGGGTAGGGAAAGGTTTTTCTGGAAGGGAAACGCCCTTATTTCCAATAATGGTGGTACACAATCAAGAAGAAATAGGTTAAGGTTTAGCAATTCCCACTGATCCCCATCACATACTCACTATTATTCAACCATCTCCTCAACCTCAAAAGAAACAAAAACCTTGGAAGCCAAAGAGAAAGGTCACACTCAGATACCTTAGTCTAGTGGTCCTACTGAACATGTAGCAGATGAGGCTGTCTATAAGGAGTTGGATAACAGTTTGGTAAGGGCTGCCACTACTGCTTCTAGCTTAGAAGTAGAGCAGGACAGTGGTAACATCATTAAGACCCAATCCAAGGCAACACCTAATGAAGCTGGTTCCCAAGGAACTACTTCAGGTGGTGGTCCCAGGCGCCAAGAAACCATGAGGGATACTACTGCTCGAACAAGGTTTGAGAGTGTATCTAAACATTCTAATGATCCACTGCTCGCAAGAGGTAACACACTTCGAAGTGGTGAGGATAGTCTAAAACTTAATAAATTGATGTAATTATGTACCAATTTACAAACAAGAGTTCTTGATTTGGAGAAGACAAAGACCACTCAAGCTAATGAGATTGAAAGTTTGAAAAGGAGAAGAAGAAGAGGTCAAGAACTCATGGGCTTAAAAGGTTATACAAAGTTGGTCTTACTGCTAGGGTAGAATCCTCTAGAGATAAAGAAAGTTTGGGTGAGGATGCATCCAAACAGGGGAGGATAAATGCTATTGATGCTGATGAAGACATTACCTTGGTTAATGATCAAGATGATGCTGATATGTTTGATGTGAACACTTTAGCTGGCGAGGAAGTATTTGTTGTATGGCAAAGTGTAAATGTTGTTGAGGAAGTAGTTGCTGTGATTGATGCTACTAGTAAAATTCCAGTTAGTGCTGCTACAATAACTGGTGTTGAAGTTACTTTGGCTCAAGCACTAGCAGAGTTGAAGAGTGCAAAACCCAAGGCTAATAAGGTTGTGATACAAGAACCAGAGCAGGGTACAACTACAACAACACCTACAACAATAATATCTGTACCAAAACCTCCACAGGTTAAAGGCAAAGGGATTATGATTGAAGAGCCTGTGGTGAAACAAGTGAAGCATATGAAGAGGCTTTTTACAAATGAGGCTTGATGAAGAATTTTCCTTCAAGCTACAAGCTGGAGAAGAAGAAGAAGAAGAAAGGCTTGCCAGAGAAAAAGCTCAACAAATTGAGGAAGCTAACATAGCTTGGGATGATGTTCAGACTAAGGTTGGTGCTGATTATCAGTTGGCTCAAAGACTGCAAGCTCAAGAGCAAGAAGAATTGACTGATAAAGAAAAGGTAAGGTTATTTGTACAATTCTTAAAGCAAAGAAGAAAACACTTTGCGGCTAAAAGAGCAGAAGAGAAGAGGAACAAACCACCAACCCAAGTTAACAAAGAAAAATGATGTGTACTTACCTGAAGAATATGGAAGGAAAGAAGCCCAAAGATTTGAAGAATAAATCTTTTGATTCTATTCAGAAGATGTTTGACAAAGCTTTCAAGAGGGTGAATACATTTATTGACTTCAGAACAGACTTGGTGGAAGGTAGTTCTAAGAGAGGAGGAGAAGATTTGGAACAAGAAAGTATTAAGAAGCTGAAGGTAGATGAGGATAGAGAAACAGCAGGGCTTCAAAGTCTAATAAAAGTCATTCCAGATGAAGAAGAGGTAGCAATTGATGTTGTACCTTTAGCTACTAAGCCTCCAACTATTGTTGACTGGAAGATCCACAAAGAAGGAAAGAAAAGCTATTATCCAATAATAAGAGCTGATGGAAAGTAACAAATGTACAGAGTCTTTAGTCAAATGCTTAAAAGCTTTAGCAGGGAAGACTTGGAAGATTGCTAGTAAAAGCTAAATATGGATCAACAAGACCAGTGGAAGACTTAGATTTGATTTTATATGGAGATTTGTAGACAATGTTTGAACCATATGTTAAAGATCAAGTATGGAAGAATCAAGATTATTACCATGTGTTGGATTAGAAGTTATATGATTCTTGTGGAGTTCATTCATTGAGGATGCAACATGTGTACATTTATATGTTGGTAGAGAAGAGATATCCCCTTAAACCATCTACAATCACAAATATGCTGAACAAGAAGCTTCAGGTTGATTATTTAAATGAAATGGCATATCAACTTCTTAAATTTCTCATAAACCAGCTTAAGAATCAATGAAGTGTTTGGAAGCATCCTTCTGGTGATTAATGAAGTTTTCAATGAAGAAACTTGAGATTTTGAAGAAGAATATCAAGTTTAGGGGAGGATTGTCAGGATTAAAAGACTTCTTGATGATCTTAGAGTTACTGCTGCTCAGGTTTGTGTTACTGCTGCTAAGCTAAAGTTAGTGCTATTCATTAACTTTAATGAAAAATATGCTAAGTAGTTAGTGCTGCTAGTATAAAGTTAGTACTGCTAGTTCACAGTTACTACTGTTAGTATATATTAGTACTGCTAGTATAAAGTTAGTACTGCTAGTGTAAAGTTAGTACTGCTGGTGAAGATTGAAGAAAATATTCTAAGTAGTTACTACTGCTTGTGCTCAGTTAATGCTGCTGGTGTATAAGTTACTACTGCTCAAAGATTAAGACTGCTGAAAGAGTTTCTACTGTCAGAGAAAGGATAAAGACAGAAGAAAGGATAAAGATTGTTTGGAGATCAAGATTACTTACGTGATAAGTATTAGTTATTTATAGAATAGATCATAGAGAATATTCTAAGTCTTAGGAATATATTGTAAATCGACTAGGACTCCTTGGTGTATAAAAGGAGGTCCTAGGGTATAGAGTTTAATATGTTGTTTACGATTTGATAAGTGTTATTCATAGCTTCAAGGTTTTGTAACCCTAATACTAGGAGAGTATTCGTATTATTCTTAATAATATTGGAGCTTTTATTGTTTGTTGAATTGTGATCTTGTGTTATTGTTTCATTAAGAATTCTTCTAATATTAAAGGTTAGATTCAGCATAATCTTTAATACACTTAACAAGGTTTCTACTATAGTTGTGTTAGATTTATCTAATATAACTAAACCTTAAACAAGCTTAAGAAATTCGATCTATTGAAGTGGGATCCAACAAGAGGTATTCTACAACTAGGACAACATTATATGTTTGAAAATTTGGGTGTTTATATTTTGATGTATAAAGTTGGTGGGTTATGTGTTAGGAAGCTAGTTTTTATGCTCTTAAATGGTTTTAAGTGTTAAGAACATATCCTTGTTAGTAAAAATCTTGAATGTATGCGTTTTGTTGTATGTTCTTACTTGGATTGAATAATGTATGCGTTCTTGGTATTTTGTGTGGTGAATTTTGCAATACAAGCACTTATATGTCATGTACAAATGATAAAATGCTAAATGAACCTATCCAGTAAAACAATATCTTGGTTGTGAAATTTCTGTGTAAGAACCGATCTACTTGGTTTCATTAAGGAATCGATCTATTGGTTCTCCTTTAGGAACCGAACTACCAATTTTCTATAGGAACCGAACTACTAGTTTTCTTTAGAAACCAATCTATTGGTTCTCCTTTAGGAACCGAACTACCAATTTTCTATAGGAACCGAACTACTAGTTTTCTTTAGAAACCAATCTATTGGTTTTCCTTTAGGAACCAAACTACTGGTTTTCTATAGGAACTGAACTATTGGTTTTTCTTTAAGGAACCGATCTACTAGATTTTCTTAAGGAACCGAAATACTAGTTTTTTATAGGAACCAAACTATTGGTTTTTCTTTAGAAACCGATCTACTAGATTTTCGTTTGGGAACCGAACTACTAGATCGCTTTAAGAACCGGTCTATTAGACTGCACTTAAGGAACCGATCTAATTTATCTCTTAAGGAACCGATCTATTAGTGTTCTTTAGAAAACGGTTTATCTCTCAAGACCAAAAACACTTAAGATCAAATTTCCGAATTAAAGGGTGATTTAAAACCTGATTTAGGAAGCTAATTAAAATTGGTTAATTCTGCACTCTAATCAAGTTAAACTAGCTTAATTGCAAGGTAAAACAAGGATAACTAAAATAAGGCTTAGGATATCAAAATTCTCTAACTAGTTAGAAAGAACACGATTCCTAAATGATCAAAGAAGTTTCCTTAATCCCTTAAGCATTTTTGTCCATCTAAGTTGTCATTTAAAGGAATAGATCTTAAAAAGTGCTAAAAGTCTTAGAGTGCCCAATCCTTAAGAAATTTTCACATCATGATACAACATCAAGTGCTCACTTAAAAGGTCTTTATAGTATATTGTATAAAAAAATTATTTTACATAAACTATATTGATCATTTCTTAGCAGAATCATGGAAACCACAAAAGCTCAGCAAATTGCTTTGGATGATGCTTTAGTCACTCCTGCTAACCATCTTAAGATTGGGAAATGCAATCACCGACTAAGCTCTACTCTCAAATCCAATGAACCTATTATTCAAGTGGTTTTAGACGCTCTGAAACTCACTCCCTTATACAAAGCATTTCAGATCACTGCTAATGTACCAGAAATCTACATGCAAGAGTTCTGGGCCATTGTCTCCATCCATCATAAATCACTTTGTTTCAAGATGAATGACAAAAGCTGTAGGTCCTTGGTATAGGATCTGATTAGCCTTTTGTAAGACGATAGCTAACTTGAATAAATTCAAATCAACTATGTAAGAGACACCGACTATGAATATCAAGTGTTAATGCGGAATCTTAACACAAGAATTAAGAAGAAACGATAATACTAATTTGCTATTAAGCTCTATGCTTCTATTGATATTTCAATCACGTACATAACATTGTG
>BQNB010029084.1:19132-36632 GCA_026074375.1 Tanacetum coccineum
GCTTTAGATGTCATTTGTTTAAAACTTTATGGACTTATTTGCAATTTGAGACTTAGTGAATTCAGGCTTTAAACTACATTCGATCAATATTGTCAACACCTCATAGTTTGTAAAAGACTTAGGAATGCTTGGAAATACTTTCATAGTTTTAATAGCCTTGAAGTTGATTCTTACGGGATAGATCTAAGCTTAGTTATACCTCAAACACGATCTCAAGTATGTATGCGTACAAGGTTTTGCTGATTTTGAGGTATCAAAACCTGCAAGGGGAAGGAGTAGATGTATTCATGATAGACTCCATGGCCTTTTTTTAAGCTTGTCTTCATGGTTAGCTTCTTTTGATTTTAAGCCTTCTTTGTTTCTTTTGGGTGCACTATTTCAACCTCATGGGGAAAGAGACATCTCATCATCATTTAGTATGCATCATTTGAGTTTCCAGGGGGAAGTGTTAGGAGAATAATTATTTAAAACGCGAAAAGAATTATTTCTGATTCAATAAATGCTTAATTAAACGGTTAATCACTAAGCTTATTCTTAAAAAGAGTAGAAATATTTGATAAAAGAGGTACACATAAGTTTGATAAGTATGATGATTCCTTAAGTTAGTCAGTATTCTGCAGAAAGAAATGAGTACATTTGGGACTTAGTTGACTTTGGTGTTTCAATTTATATCATAACTATCCTGAAGAGAAAAATGCGCTCATCCGGGACTTAATTGACTTTGGTGTTGCGGTATCAAATTCCTGAAAGGGTTAAGTATGTACTTCGGATATCTGGGCTTTATACATCAAGACTGCTTGATGCGGCTTCCAAGAAAGTTCTGAATCTACTCAAGAAAGGATTGCTGGTTTAGGGGGAAGCTAAGACAACATAAACACAGACATCACCAACCACACAAGCTCAAGTTACATATGTATCTGAATCTGTTTCATACTCAAAGTTTGAAGCAAAGACTTTCGTAACTTGGAAAGAAAGTTGATGCAATGCCGCAGAGTACTTGGACAGAGAAAGATCAGATTGACAACTTCTTGAAAGAAAGAAGGTTAATGAGGAGCTTAGAAAAGTTCGTTGGTGGGAGATTGTACGAAGGAGACCTACGACTGCTACAAAGAACCATATGATTCTATCATATGATGTTCTCATCAAAATAGGTCAATCCTCGTGAATAACAAAAACTTGTGAATTTGTATATATGTAATGTAGACATAATGGTGATATTAAGGAGTGCTTGAGTAAAAAAATTTCAACAATTTCTTAGTAAATTCAAAAAAATTCAAATTATTGTACTCAGCACTGTCTTATATACCCTCAAATATTGAGAGGGAGCATTAAAATATTCCTAATTGTTATTATGTAACATTTTGTCCCCGAAAGTTTAATCAATTGATATAAAAAATATCAAGGGATTAACATTTTGGATAAGGGGAGAAAATATGATTAAACTGAACCTAACTTGTTGAAATGTGATCATATAAAATGGACTCAATGAACTCAACACTTAGCATGTACTACGATTACGGTGCACATGTTAAGGGGGAGCTTTTGTGATGATGAAAAACTCTCAAAGTGTAAATCTTTTGATATTTATATCAAACACTTTGATTGAATGTTTCAATGATTTTGGTTTTGATTGTGATGGAATACCCAAAAGACCGACCATGTACTTAAATTTATGGAGTTATAAGGTGGTTAGGTATAGGTATTCAAATCCCATGATCCAGCCAGAACCGGAGGGATCTACCCAGGGATATCCACTAGTTAGTGTAGAAGTCCTTAGGTATGATACAAAAGGAGAAAAAGTGAGAATCGGGAAAAGTGCCAACTGAGATGGAGCTAGCACTGGAATAAACCCAACAAGGTGTTAGTTATGAAGTCTCGGTAAGCGCTGAAGGGGTTGAAGAATGAAAAAGAAATGTAAGGATAAAGGGTGTAAAGAAAGAAGCCCTCCATACACTTAGGCAGAAACTGGGTCAATACATAAACTGTCAGAAACACTAAGCTGTTGTCTGACATTGAAGACAGTCATGGACCCAGTGACGCTATACACAACCCTCCCTAGCCACTCAAGGTCTCTCAACAGACTCTTGTTTCATTTCTCATGGAGATTACACGCATTTCTATCAATTTTCTCACTCCGAGTTAGTTGATATTGAAAAGGTGGCAGTCTGCTCCAGCCTCTGATCACTAAAACAAAAGTGCATAATTGAGTCTAGAGCCAAAAGAGATCATCCATAAATCTCATTAGGACACTTGTCGAAATTATGCTTGCTATCTCACACAATGTGAATAACGAGAAAATATAAAGAGTCCTACGCATTATCCTTATGATTTTGCCAGAACATCCGAGTGATACTTAAGTATTCATAATGAAGATGGAAATCCATCTTGAGCCAATATCAAACAAGCTCATGGTAGGTGACTTGTGCGATTCAATACGAATCAAACTTGTGACAACTGGAAAGAAACAATGGTGCGATTCTATAAGAATCAAACTTGTTCCAGGTTATGAATTGAAAAAAAAAAAAAAATTATTATTTTTTATTTTTTTATTTAAATTAAAAAAAAAAAAAAAAAAAAAAAAAAAAAAAAAAAAAAAAAAAAAAAAAAAAAAAAAAACAAAATTTAAAAAATAAAAAAAAAAAAAAAAAAAAAAAAAAAAAAAAAAAAAAAAAAAAAAAAAAAAAAAAAAAAAAAAAAAAAAAAAAAAAAAAAAAAAAAAAAAAAAAAAAAAAAAAAAAAAAAAAAAAAAAAAAAAAATATTTTAAAAAAAAAAAAAAAAAAAAAAAAAAAAAAAAAAAAAAAAAAAAAAAAAAAAAAAAAAAAAAAAAAAACAAAAAAAAAATTTAAAAAAAAAAAATACGATGGTGCGATTCTTTAAGAATAAAACTTGTTCCAGATTATGAATTGATGTTGTTGAGAATTTTATGAAATGATTAACAATCTCGAAGCGTGTCACTAATAGAACAATACTCCACTTTAGCAAGTGACACGTCGATTGATTTTCAAATCAAATTTTTATTTCAATCGGTGAGATAGTAACTCGCTGGTTCACTCATATCGTGCTGTCTGCTTGGAGACGTTTTGATATTGAGAACATGCTGAGTATGATGAATCTAATACATATGTGTTAGAAAGATTCGATACTACAGCTAGAAATCCTATCAAGAAGATTCTTCTTAAATTGAATCTATCTAATCACAGGTGATCCTCACGACATTCAAGGTTACCTCTAGCAAACACGGGCGAATGAAAAGCCATATTCGTCCCCTGCTTTATGCTAACTGTTATAGTTTCAAGATTTTTTAAAGCTGGTGATGGAGGTACTGATTCTAGTGACTCATAAAATTATAGCCACATGATTCATTCCCAACCGACAATATAAAAGGACATCATGAAAGCACAAGTACATGTTCAAGACTTCCACTACTCTGATACCAAACAAAAAAAAAACAAAAAAACGTCTTCTTGAAGGCGGACAAAGTGTTAAAGTTAAAGAAATTTAAGAAAGAGCATTATTAAAGCTTTTCAATATTATCAAATCAAGAAGGTATGAGCATGTCGATCTTAGAAGTCAAAAGTTTTTACATATGGCAAAGTTTACATGATGGTGAAACGAGATTATTGCTTGGATGATGATCTCAGGATGTTCACAGATCAATTCTCCCATTAGTTAAGATAAGGAACAAGCTCAATCCAAAGTGTATATGATACGCGCCAAGCATGGGATAGAGGCACGCATAAGGTGGGTCTTGCAAGGACCGATAATCAATGATGTTTCGATTTGCGGGTTTGTTCTGTGGTGTGTGTGCCATCACCCGATGGGCGAAGTTGTTAACGGGTGATTATCGATTCTCCGTATGATCCCCTTAACAGTGTTAATCCACGCACCTCTCCACTATGAGACTCTTCGTTGTGCGGTCCAAGAGATCCCACGGGTGTCCGTTGCTCCCTTTCTCTCGTAACGAAAAATTGGCTGGAGCACGTGATGTCGAATATACCAGTTGTGCGAACGAGAGGTGCATCGTCTAGGGACAGCGGTCCCACTAAGGCTATCACGAGTCTTATTGGACAAAACCAGGATAATTGCGCATGTGATTCATCGGGTTGATTCGGCGTCGGCTGCTTCTAACCGTCACGCTTCCGCGTTATGCCGAGTCACGAGGTATAAGCTAGCGTGGCTACTTCATGTGACATAGATCATTACGGATTTATAAAGTGCACTTTTAACTGACGATTTATGTAGAATGCTCGTAGTCTCGATCACGATAACTAAATCTTCTTGTTGTACATCGTTGCAATGCAACTACGTTTAATCTTAATCGCTAGAAACGCTTTACATGATCGGTACATACATCTGAAACTCACAAGTAATTCCAGATGATCCATATGCATTGTGTATGTAGAATATGCGAACTATCATATCGCACCGTATCCAATGCACCACCGACACAGTGCCATAAAACCTCACCCCGCCTCCATCCAGAGGCCACTTAGCCATATTAGTCGGCCACGTTGACTCTGTCCTGTCTTATCATTCGGTCCCCGTGACCTCCCTTTGGGGGAGATGAGCATGGGAGGAGATTGTTATGTATATTAAATACGGAAAAGTATTGGTCACTTCCAATATAAGTAGTCATAGCTCGTAGTAATTAGTAATGTTATGTTAGTAAGCTAACCGGGCCAAAGATACATAGTAAGCCCATAACATAAGCCCATGGTCGGTTATGCTAGGCATATATAAACCCTCTCCACACATGGAGATGATGTTGGTTGTTCATTTTTCACACATTACACTAATCTAATATTATCCTTTTTTCTTTCTCTCTCTAAGTGTCCATCCAACCATCTCTTTCCATCTCTAAAACCTAAAGTGGATCCTTCCATTTATGTGTTAAGATATTCTACATAATTAACTTGGGTTAAAACAATAATGTACTAAAAATGAGTACATACAAGGTAGGCTAAGGCTATTTGGGTGTAACGATTGGTTTAAGGGTGACAATGCTCTTCATTAATAGTCCGGCTTAACCAAAAAATTACAAGAACCGTGAAAAAGGATAGGCTCGGAGGGTTGTACTAGGGGTATCCTGCACTAAAGGTGAGTGCATGGCAAGGGTGTGGGATAGTTACATGATCGGTGTGACAATAATAACAATTACAAGTTTAAAACATGGGTTAATCCTAATGCCTCTTATCAAGCAAATCCTAACACTTACTATGCGGTCTCGGGATGCATCGTAAAAACAAGTTCTAGAATTTAATATACTACCGGTACACTCTCATAATCCTAAAGTAACCAATACCAATGTTTCAGAAAAGGCAACAAAACCACGCATACACATCCGTAACGATGGAATAGACACACATGATTGCTCATTCCTTAACTTGAACAAGCTAAAGGTATAACATCTAAGGGAGAACCTCACATTTTGGGGGTGGAATTTGAGGGTTTTTGTGCTAGTAATATAAATTTCTATCCATGAGACGCTCTTAATACTTGGTTTTCGTCGGTATGTGTCATAATTTTTTTTAAATTTGGGTCAAAATTACCTCTTATGCTATGTTTCGATATATTACCCATCATTTTAAGGACAAAGCAAATGGCAAATGAAAGAATAGTTTATAAGGCTTATTTTCCCCCTACACTTAAGTTGAACATTGTCCCCAATGTTCTATAGAAGTACCCGTAAAAACGAATAAAGGGAAAAGAAAACAAGGAAAAGAAACTAGTACTCCCCTGGTTTGCTCAATAATGGAGAAGAAACATGCGATAACTGGTTAAATCGTCATCCAAGAATTATTGTTTATTTAGCGGTTAGCAATACTAGTTGTACAAGAATTTTTGCTAAGAATCAGTTAAAATCGGTGTGTTTTTTTGAGTTTTGAGAAAGTTTGTGTTTCGGTATTAGCTAGGTTCGAACTAGAGGGATCGAAGTACGGGATTCAGAACGAGTCATTTCGAACAAGGCTTTCGAAATTGACGTATTCGAAGAAGGATTCGAACTAGCGTCTTCATTGGGTGGATCAGCTAGCGGCTTGAACGAAAACGATTTCGAACTTAGCCGTTCGAACGAAACGATCGAATAGTCCGTTCGTAAGAAAACGATCGAAACTAGCCGTTCGAAAGAAACGAATCAAAACTAGACGTTCTGAAAGAAGACGATCGAATAGCCGTTCAGAAAGAAAACAGAGCGTATACTAGCTCGTTCGAAAGGTCGATCGAAAACTAGCAGTTCGAACGAGACCGATCGATTACCGTTCGATACGAGTACGATCGAACTGACCGTTCCGAACGAGACGATTCGAACTAACCGTTCGACACGAGCGATCGAACGAGCCATTCGAACTAGAGGACGAACCATGTTGAGAAATTTAATTCAACTTAACAAACTCAATTTTAATTATACGTTATTTCGTTTGACTTGTAACATCCATGTGAAACAAACACTTGTCTCCCGTTTTGTCAAGAATAGTAAAATTACCGTTGTAGTTTTAATTCAAGACTCATCAATCACGTATCATAACACAATTGTCTTTCTACCATCCGGACCCCGATCAAATTGTAATCTTTTGATATCAAAATGACGTCTCTTGCCTGATAAATCCCAATTCTCTCTGGAGTGACAACATAACCACCGATGCTGGAAAAACACTTGTTGATTACATGGAAAAGCAGATGGAACTTTATATGATGTTATAGACCACATGGAAGAATGATAGTACATCTGTTGAAAAAAAAAGGCCACTGTTTGCCTTTAATTACTGAGGATGGATGTGGACAAGGCTTAAAGGAATATGTTGTAGCTAACTCACAGCTGAATGAAGCATTCACAAGCAGATTGCGACATATAGCAATTATATCATTCTCTAAGGCTCCTACACTGAATCTATGCTTTAGTGAGTCAACATCGTGTAGCAAAGGATCTTTGGGAGAAAATTTAACTGGTGATGCAAGGAAACTTTCAATAACCAAACAAGAACGTGTTGTGCAAGTTTGTATGATGAATTTGATAAGTTTACTACAAGAAAGGGAGAGACGTTGCATCATGAAGTTATTACTGAGGTTTAACTCTGTTTACTCAATGATATGAACATTTACAAGATGCCGTTGGAGCAGTTTCAAGTGAACACCAAGTTCTTAAATACTCTTCCTGATGAATGGAGCAAATTTGTCACTGATGTTAAACTGGTTAAAGATTTGCACACTACCAACGTTGATCAACTTCATGCTCATCTGCAACAACATGATAACGTCATGCTTTGAAGTTCGTTTGATGACATGAAACGCAACCCTGATCCTCTTGCTGTAGTTGCATTCTCTTCAGTTAACCTCAGGCCAACTTATCAATCATCTTCTACATCCTCACCAAACAGGTCTCTATTCTCAACAGCATGTTTACATATCAGTCTTTCAGTTTCTTACACCGTATTCAACATCATCATACTCAAAAACCTCTTTCAAGTACTCTATCCCATAAATGACGTATCAATCCACCGTTCACCACAACGTTATTCTTAACAAACCATCAATCCTCACAGTGGAATATGCTCCCACAACCGAATCAGCAGCGAACAACCGAGTATTTCCCGCCAGACTCAGCTTAGTTTGTTCCAGTTTTCCAGAAGGGAGTATGATCTGATTGATGAAATTCATCTACATGATGTATTCTTGACTGCTGTTGTCACATCTCGGTATCCTACCACCAACAACCAGCTAAGGACTTCGTCAAACCCTCGTCAACAAGCTACCATCTATGATGGAAAAGTGACGGTACAACCTGTACAGGGGAGACACACTTCTTATGCTGCTGGAACAACAAGAAAATACACATCTGGTGCAAGTGGTAGCAACACGGGAAAACCACGGACTGTTATATGTTACAATTGCAAAGGGGAGGGTCATATTGCAAAGCAGTGCACTAAGCCTAAGCGGAAAAGGGATGAGACATGGTTCAACGATAAAGTGTTGTTGGTTCAAGCTCAAGCAGGTGGAACCAAGCTTTAACAGAGGAAGAGATAGCATTCTTGGCAGATCCAGGACTCCCTGATGTTCAAAACTCTCAGACAGTCACCACTCACAATGCCGCTTATCAAGCCGATGATCTGGATGCATATGACTCTGATTGTGATGAACTCAATTCAGCCAAAATTGCTCTCATGGCCAATCTCTCAAGGAATGGATCAAATGCACTCACTGAGGTACACAATCAATTAATCTGAAACTTTTATGACTGTATTCCATCAAAAGTGGTGCAGATCATGAGTCTTCTGACACAGTTAATGATGTTGAGTCAGTCAGAAACTGATATAATCAAGTGATAGCAATATCATTCCTTATTCTCAGTATCTGAGTGAAACACAACAGGAAACTGTTCAGAATTCTAACTCTTCTGCTCAACAAGATGTCCTGATATTGTCTATGTTTGACCAAATAACTACCCAAGTGACGCATTGCAACTCTGTCAATAAAGCTTTGACTACCGAGCTTGACAGATATAAAGAAGAGGTTAAAGAGTTGAAAGAAAAACAAAATGTTGAAAACAGTTTTTCAGGTCCAAATGAACAGTTTGCCGAGATTGCACATCTTAAGCAAAATCTTTTCGAACAAGGGCAAGAAAAGGATTCTTTAATGAAAACGGTTTCTGAACTTAAAAATAAGTTGCAATTAGAAGAAAACAGAAATATTGAAAGAGAAATTGAGTTAGAAAAGAAAATTAAGCCAACATGACACATCAATTTCAATGAGGTCAATCTGCGCACACTGTTCGTTTGCTGACTAACTCCAAACGTGGTTATGATCATTCCTCGAAACAAGCTATCGGTTTTGAAAAAACTTTCTGTTGAAGATAAGGGATTATGGTCCTGATTCTGCATGAAACTTAGAGCTAAGTGAAGATGTCGTTCAAAAAGCTTTTGACAAGAACAAGATCCATTTGATGGTGAGAATAAAATAACACGTGAATCCCTTTAATTATGATTTTCTTAAGAACGATTCTTACAATCGATGTTGTTCGGACAAATGATTTATATTATGAACATGCCTATTGGAAAGCGACTTCGGTCCCACCTTTAGACCCATCTCATTCTTCCACAACCGTCATAGTTGAGGTTCCAAATGACGTCCTATACCGTAGCATGGTGAATACTAGCTTGAAAGAGCTTATCGCTATATCTTATGGCTTTTGATATGGGTTGGTTAAGAAAGATCCACTGCAACAGCTATCACTGTGGGGCACGTGGCGTTTGAACTTACAAAGGCAATGTTTTCGAGATGAAATCATTCCGTTTATAAAAAACTTAAAAAGATATCTTCAATAACTGTCAACCATAATTGGTCTGAAGTACTTGTGATGTCCAAAAAGTCTTTTATCAAATGGAACAGGCTGTCGAACACATCGTTTTTGCTTGGAGTCTAAACTTTCGAAGTTCAAAGGGATCATAGTTTTGGGTGTAAATGGAACGACTATTGGAACACGCCATTGAATAAGGATATTGTAAAGACTGTTTGTGGAAACTATCTGTTAATGCAAATGGTGAAAAATGGTGGATGGATGTCAGAAGTGTCTCGAACTCGAGACTGAGCTTGTCAAGAAAAAGGATTTTGTTGATAAAGAAACTTACGATAAACTTTGCAGTGTGTTTTACCAAATCTTGAAAAAAACAATAACATGCATCACTTGTGAAGTGAATTCTCAACTTATCAAGAATTTTTCAACATAGAAAACAGTGTTTTTAATCAAATGCTCCAAGTTTTTTATCAGTTGTTTAGATTAATGAATTGGAAAGCTCAGTCTCAAGCGAAATGACACTCTATTAGTTTAAGTTGATGAGACATCAAGTCATTAAAAGGGATTAATGGGGAGGATTTTTATTTTTGTGTTCAGTCAAACTGGGAACATGGATGAAATTGAGGACAACTTAACATTGAATTGGAAACATAGAGTGAAAAACTTGTTACTGAGAATGGAGCATTTGAAATAGACTTATATGCAAACTTATGACTCGATTAGCCAAAAAACGTGTTCAAACAAAAGGAACAATGTGATGCGTTCATCAAACAAGTCAATTATAAAGTCTGCGGAGATTTCTGATTTAAATGCAAACTTCAGGAACAAGGGTTTGGTCATAGAGCCATTAAAAACGTTTTAAGGAAACTTAAGGAAAAGCGTTAGATAAAAAGGAGGCTGTACCCCTCTGTTGACCAAAACATGGATAAGGATATCCTGGAACAAATCACACCCAAAATTGTTGTAACATAAGGACTGTCTCTCTTGTATATTAAGATACCAGGAAGAAGTAGCGTTAGTCCTTTGGATATGTCAGAACCATGTAAAAGCAAATTATCCTCATCACAGATCCACGTTTGTGTCTGCATTTAGATATCACCAAAGTCATTCAGGGATTTCGCTTTCTCACATAAGTAGATCATGCCCTTAGCCCTATGCAAAAATTGTGGTCCTCAATTGATTGAGGTTTATTCCAGGAAAAATAAGGGACAAGCAAGTTAGGTTGCTGAATCACTCTATCCCAAAGAAACCCAAAACCAGTTTCGACTTCAACATAGTTTTAACAAGCGCGTATTGCATTCTTCAGGAGTAAAACATTCTACTTATGTGCTAGTGGATCAAAGCTTCTGGATATTCCGAAGAATGATAGGTTCTGCAAACGACCACGTAGTTAATTTGAAGAAATATTGTAGATAGCTCACCTCTGGAATGTTAAATCTATGTTTGTAATAGAAAGAATGTTGCTTTATGGTTAAGGGGTCTGCGGTTGTGTAGAATCTTATGAAACAAGATAATATCTGATTTGTCTGTGTTAACAGTAAGATTGCATGTTCATCTGATAATTTGTGTGTTTCTAAATTCTATCTGAAGATGTGAATTGTGCTAAATCTAAAAAGTTGAATTCTAGAAAGTAGTTGGGTAAACCAACTGGAAAGCGTGTTTCACACAGATAGGATTTATTTGGAGAACTCTTCCAGGTCGGAACATTGTTCACTACGATAGTATGGAAAAAGTCGTGCCCTTTAACTAGGATAACCACTACTAATGGATCGTTTCTTTAGTGCCTTCTAGGAACCAATAGTTCTTGACTCTGAATCACCCAAAAACTTGTGGTTAAATTGGTATAATCAGGAAACCTAGGAAGGAATAAAACTGATGTGTCTTCGTTAGCAAAACTAAGGCTTTACAACCTATGTCTGCTAACAAACATAGAACCCAGTAAAATCCTGGGGATCACACAAATACCATTATTCATCTACTTCTTTGACATGAACGAGGTTGTCCAAATCGTACTCTTGGTACTTGGATTCCGGTGCCTCGAAGCAATGGACCGGAGATCGCTTCAGGCTTCACAATTTCGTCAGTAAATCTTGGGTACAGTTAATTCGAAATGACCAAGTTGCAAAGCTAATGGGTTTTGGAGACTATCAGATTGGGATGTTTACTATCTCAAGGGGTTATTACGTTGATGGACTTGGGCATAATCTTTTTTCTGTGGGGGTCAATTATGTGATTTCAATCTTGAAGTGGACTTTTCGTCAACCAACGTGCTTCATTCGCAATCTAGAAGGTGTTGACATTATTGACGGGATCTCGCTGGGGTGGGGATAACCTTTACTAAATCTCTCTCTTGGGAATATGATGCATCTTTCTCTATTTGTCTATTGTCAAAGGCGTCTAAAACTCAAGTTCTTGGTTATGGCTTCGTCGTCTTTCTCATTTGAAACTTTGGTTCAATCAATAATCTGCAAGTCATGGCTTTTAGTACGTGTCTCCCAAGCTCAAGTTTGAAAAGGATCACTTATGTTCCGCTATGTGCTTTAGGCAAAGTTCTAAAAAAACCCCACAAACCCAAATCTGAAGACACCAAATCAGGAAAAACTCTTACCTTTTTCATTTGGAATCTATGTGGGCCAATGCGTGTATGCGAGTGTCAGAGGAATGAAGTACAACCTCGTTTATTGGTTTAGACTACTCTCGATTTAATTGGTAAAATTGCTTGCGATCAAGATGAGAGCTCCAGTTTTTATTTTAAACTTTTTTGAAGATGATCCAGGTACGACTCGAAGGACAAACGCTCCGTCGCATGAGAACAGATTAATGAACTGAGTTTAGTTTATAGTACATTGTGTGAATATTATGAGAAGGTTGGAATCTTCATGAAACATCAGTTGCAGCTCTCACAGCAAACGCATTGTTGATAGACGAAATCGTAACGCTAATTGTAGCAAGCACGCACTATGTTAATTTTTGCAAAAGCTCTTTTATTTATATGGGCGAAGCGGTTGCCACAGCTGTTATACCTATAATCGTTCCATGATACGGTCGTCGTCACGGCAAAACACACATATTGAGCTTTTGCACAACTAACCCCCGAATCTATCTTATCTACATTTTTTTTTTTTTTTTGGGTTGGGGTTTTGGTGCACTCTGCTACCCAACGAATGATAGTGAGAATTTGGGCAAGTTACAACCAAAGGCTGATATTGGTATTTTCATTGGATATGCTCCCACAAAGAAAGCTTTCCGGATTTACAACAGACGTACCAGACGAATCATTGAAACCATTCATGTTGATTTTGATGAGCTGACCGCGATGGCTTCTGAACACAGCAGTTCAGGACCCGCGCTTCATGAAATGACTCCTGTTTCAATCAGTTCAGGGACTCGTGCCACACCCTTCTCCTTCAAACACCATTTGTGCCACAACGAGATCTGACTGGGATTTGCTGTTTCAAACCAAATGTTTGATGTCGTACCTAATGTTGATGTACAGCACCAAGTGTTATGCTCCTATTTCCAGTAGCACGTTGCACGCAAACATGCTGTTTCAAAATGGTTACCTTCCTCAACTACGTGGTTTCAAGATGCTCCAACACAAGTAAACTTCCTACACAACAAGAAACTCAAACTCCCATTCTTTCTCATGATGTTGAAGAAGATAATCATGATATTGAAGTTGCACACATGGGTAATGATCCGTACTTCGGAATTCCAATTCCTGAAGTGACTTCTGATCAATCTGCATCATCAGTCATTATTCATACCATTTGTGCCTCCGATTCACAATGTTTCTGAACACAACAACATATGGACGCAAGGATCACCACTGAGAAATAATCGGGTGCTATTGACAGACCAGTTTCCAACACGACTCCAAACTTCTAAAGAACAAGCATTATTTGTTACTATGATGATTCTAACATCAGTTGAACCCTAAGAACTACTAAGTCAGCATTAACCCAAGCATGGTTGGATTGAAGCTATGCAAGAGGAAACTCCATGAATCTTTGAACGTCTGGAGGTTTGGTGAACTTGTTCTTCCTCTTGACAAAGCAAATTTGTCTTCTCTCTTATGTGGATCTTTAGGTTAAACTGGATGGTTAGGTAGGTATATGAAAAATAAGGCTCGGTTGGCTGCCCTGTGGTTATCGTCAAGAAGAGGGTATTGATTTTGAAGAGTCATTTCGCTCGGTTGCATGATTAGAGGCTATTCTTCGATATTTTTCTTGCAGTTGGTGCTCACATGAAACCATGGTAATCTACCAAATGGATGTGAAGACTGCGTTTCTGAATGGTAATCTGCGAGAAGAAGTTTATGTTAGCCAGCCGGACGGATTTGTGGATCCTGACAAACCAAACCACGTATACAAGCTTAAGAAAGCTCTTTATGGGTTGAAACAAGCTCCACGTGCGTGGTATGATATGTTGTTCTACGTTCCTGCTATCCAATGACATTCTCCTAAGGCTCAGTGGATCATACTCTGTTAATCCGTTAGAGAAGCAACGACCTAATTCTGGTACAAATCTATGTCGATGATATTATCTTTGTTGCCTCTACTCCTGAACTGTGTGAAATCCTATTTGCTAAAAATAATCGTGTTCTAAATTCAAGATGTCAATGATGGGAAAATATCATTTTTTTATAGAACTATAGATTTCTCAAAGTCCCAGAGGCATCTTCATTAACCAATCAAAATATGCTCTTGAATCACTAAAAAAAATATTGCTATGAATCTTGTGACCCAATGGGGATACTCCCCATGGGTGGAGATAGTCCAACTGGTGAGATAAAGAAGGCGAAAGCTCGTAGATCACACACTATCGTGGTATGATTGGCACCCTCCTTTATCTTATAGCAGTAAGACCTGACTACAATTTGCTATATGATGTGGCCGGTCTCAGGATCGGCCTACGAAAAGCACCTATTGCAGTTTTTTAAAAAAGGATCTTTCGGTATCTAAAGGGATCGTTCATCGGGTCTTTTGGTATACGAGGATTCGTCTTTTGCCTCTAACAGCATTTGCAGATGCGGATCATGCTTGGTTGCCAAGGGTACACGTCGTAGTACTTCTGGTAGTGTTACAACTTTTGGGTGGATTAGCCTTGTAAGCTGGTCGGTCTAAAAGGCGGAAAAGGCACTTTTGCGCAATATCAGTACGGAAGCTGAATATATGGCTTTGTCCGGTTGGTGTGCTCAAGTCCTTTGGATGAGATCCACTTACGACTATGGGCTTTGTGCATTCATAAAATTCCAATGTTCCTGTCGATATCTAAAGCGCTATTGTCTTATGCTGCAACAATGTTCAACATTACCAGATCAACGCATATGAATCTGGTTTCATTTCATCAGGAGCATGTTGAGAATGGGTGTGATCGAACTTTATTTTGTCATACGGAATAACAGCTGGAGGACATCTTCACTAAAGCTCGTGCCGAGAAAGAATTGAGTTTCTTTTCAACAAGCTGGGAATGCGGACGTTTTACGCCGGGATAATCTGAACATTTGCCGATGAAGTTGATGAATAGTGGTGGTACCTATTCAAAATATCCTGTATCATACGTATATACATAAAATCAGAAAAACACAAAAAGATTTTATTTTTCATTTTTATAAACTCAGAAAAACCAAAAAGATTTTCTTTTATATAAACCTTTCAAAAACAAAATACAAAATTAAAAAAAAAATGAGAAAAGTTCAAAAAGAAGTTTTACAGTGGTCATGTTTCTGTAATCGATAACTTTAACGTTCTTAGAAATGTCATTTAAACAATTGATACAAGTCTTGTACATGAAGTTTCGAGCTGAAGTTTTCAAATGTTTTCAATATCATGCCAGATGGCTTGCTATTATTTCTGATAGCAACCCGTCTCATCTTAAAGGCAAGTATTTTAAAAAGAAAACTTGGCTCTACCTCTCAACGGATGTTATTCTAGGGCCTGGTCTACTTTATGACCTGCTAAGGCTTGTGATTACTTTGCATCACAACCCGTGCTTTCTATATCCATAAGTGTACGTTTCAGTGCATCTATGTGATTAAATAAGTAGAAATCTTATTTAACTTTGGTGTTTGTTGTTTGTCACACACAAATCATTTCATCATCTGAAATAATTTTTTAAAATACCATTTGACTTCCAAACAATGTCTACAGCGCTTTAAATAGAAAACGGGACATTGTTTGAGGGCCGGAGAGAATGTCAAAATTTCTTCGTCTGATCAAATGAGCTCTTACAAAAGGGAAAAAGAATTTTAACGAATATTTGTGCCTTATCGTGTTAATTGCTTATGCTTAGGGTGCAAGGTTTGGCATATATTTGGTCAATAGGTTTGAGAGATAAAACATTAGACTATGTGTGCTTAGCTGTTTATCTTGGTTATTCCTTATAAAACTTATTGTGCAAAAATTTATAAGTTGTGAAATCATAGGAGGCCAAATAGTCTAAATTGAAATTATTTTTTTTACACACTATCAAACACAAACACCGTCATTTTCATTACACCTCACTGTTCACTCTCTAAAATCACTCACACACTCAAACACACATTCAACACACATTTGGACCTCTTTTCGATCGAATCATTAAACAAACAAGTTTCTATCCGTTTCACATCTACAGTATAAACATTCATCTTGAGTTTATCTCCCTAAACAACTCGAATCCCTTAAAGATCGTGTGTTTTCGTCATTTTTGGATCATAACAGCCGTAATTATAAAATTAGGGTTCGTCAAATCAAAAGTGGTGAAAACGTGTAATTGATTAAGGGCTTTGATGTTCTAGGCTTTTATATGTATAGGTTAACATGGCTTGATCATTTGTGGTGTTTTAAATGTGTTCTTGCTAATTTTGTGTTCGAAAATATTGTGTAGAATGAGTAATAATGAAAAAACATGATATGTTTTAAGTATCAGAGTGTTATGCTAGTTAAAGAGTTAAAGAAATCGATAATGCACAATATGTTTACATCGATAAGTATAAAACTTATGAATTCGAAACGATATGATCGATAGTGTGAGGATCGAACAAGTGTTGATCGAACGAGTGTCCATATGAGTTGATCGAACGAGAGTTTTTTATATTGATCGAACGAGTGACCATATGTGTTGATCGAACGAGAGTGTTTATGTGTTGATCGAACGAGTGACGAATAGTGTTGATCGAACGAGTGACGAATAGTGTTAAGTAATGTGAGGATACTGATCGCAGTGTCCTAGACTGATCGTAACGAGTGGTTTCTATGTTGTTGATTCGAATGAGTGTTGTTTTATGTGTTGAATTCGAACTGAGTGTGTTTATGTGTTATCGATACGAGTGGGCCATAAGCGTTGTTCGATCGCCCGTGACCATAAAGGTTGATCGAAGATGTGGCTATACTGTTGAGTCGACACGTAGTGGCTTTACGTGTTGATCGATCGAGGGACCCCTATGAGTTGATTCGTAACGAACCTGTACTTAAGTGTGAATCGAAGATATGACTTTTTAAAAGGGTTGATTCGATAACGTGTGATTTTTTGTAAATAAAGGTGCGATCAACGAGTGTTGCTTTTAACAGGGATTTCGAACGAGTGGTGCTTAGAAAGGAGTTCACCACGAGAGCCATTTGACTTGTTCGAATGAGTGTTACAATAAGGATTCGAACAAGCACATATTCTTAGGGATATTTACCGAAAGAGTGTTACTCTTTGAGGATTTACGACGAATACGAGCAGAGTTATCAACACTTGACCAATTTTTTGACATAACACACTTAAGATCAAATTTTTTTCTAACTAAGATTAAAATTCAACAAATCTCTTAGTTTAAAATAGACAGTATACGTTTGACAAAACCAAGGTTAACTATATTCGACTTAATTGTTAGGATAGGTGCCTTTGTCTTACACGCATGTGTCTTTCTAAGTAGATGATACTTCAAAGTGCTAAAAGTCTTAAAGGTTATCATGAATGAATGATTGGTGTCTTATAATACTGTTACATCAATCTTTTTTTTTTTTTTTCTTTCTTAAACAGAATTATGGCACTCTCGATAGCAGATCAGATTGCTTTGGATGACGCATTGGTGGCTCCTGCTGACCGACTCAAGATTGGAAAATGCAATCTTTGCTTGAGTTCGGATATTACATCCAAGGAAGCAACTCTTCAAGTGGGTCTTGAATGTGCTAAAGCTCACTCCGTTCTACAAGGCATTCCAAGTTACTGATGATTGCTCCAGA
>BQNB010029084.1:44132-52263 GCA_026074375.1 Tanacetum coccineum
TTCCAACCTCTCAAGGTCGTCGTGTTTACCATTTCTTCACTTCATCAACAACGACCTGTAAATATCTACGTGGTGGTGTGTCAAGCGAAAGTACTTCTACTTCTGTAACGATAGGACTAAGCCGCAGACAGATTACGGACACATTAAATGGATAGAAAGATTTAGTGCCTGAACTCAACGTGGAGTCAAACGATACGTCAAATACGTCAGATCTGCCCTTGGGAATTCGCATTGGGGGAAAAGAAGCGAGACAGTTCTATGCATTTGCTAACCTCTAAGGGAATCAGCTCTTGGGACGTCTATTCAAAACGACGGTATAATTGCTCTGTCACAAGGTTTGAAATTGTCGAATGGCATGTTTATAAGCATCTTGATTGGAATTAACAGTACGAAGGGATGATGTTGCTCTCTCTTACATGTTCAAAGAAGGAGAATTACACAGACTAAGGATCAAAGACATTTGAAAGATATGCTGCTTCTTCTTGTGAAGGGAAAAGTGGACTAATTAAGCGTTTGAAGAACGTATTGCATTTATTGTCTCCTTACGTATGTTTTACAGAAGACAGTTTGTCATCCAGCGACGTGTGGAAGATCTTCAACTGGGTGTTGAAAGTTATCAGAAGAAACTTAATCTCACCAAGCCCGACACGTACATATCAAATCTGAGAAGACAAGACGCTTACACTCCATACTCCGACCCAAGAGGATTCATTTACGAGAATAAGACAAGAAGAAACGATTGTCATGCGCAATTGACGAAACTCCACAAGTTCAGGATGGTACTTATGATGACGTTCGGACGTTCTTAATGATGCCTAAGGGAATAAGAATGGAGTATGGCCATGAGCCTTTTGGAAGGGCCAAGTGTCAAGGCAAACGCAAGAGCCATGATCCATGGCGACTTGACAAGAGGCCTAAAGACAAGGAGGATAATGAGGAGTTTGGTGAAAATTTGTCGCGTGGTACGACTTCAACGGGGGTGACATACGTCGTTCTTCTACAAAGGACCATATGATTTATCCATATGTTTGTTCTTCATCTTAAAAAAGTCTTTCCTCGTAAATTACTACTTTTTTGTGAACTGTACATTATAGTGTAGACTTATTGTGAAGTATAAGATGTGCTCGAGTAAAATTTTTCAAGATTGTTCTCTGTAAATTCAAATATTTCAAATAATATGTACTCAGGCATCATCTTTTAAACCCTCAAAATGAGGGGGAGCAATAAAATGTTTCCAATCTGACTATCATATCGCATTTTGTCCCCGACACGTTAATCATGATATCCAAAATATCAAGGGATTAACATTTTGGGTGAGGGAGAAAATGGTGATTAACCCGGACTTAATAATATTGACAGAAGTGATCAATAAAATAGACTTCAATGCACTCCATTACCTAGCATGTTACTACGAGATATACGATTGCAATGTTAAGGGGGAGCTTTAGTGATGATCGAAAAAACTCTAAGTGTTTATGTTTTTTGATATATATATCAAACTACTTTGATTGAAAATTTTCAATGTTTTTGGAAGGATTGTGATGATAATACCAAAAAGACTGGACCATGTTATTAAATCTTTGACAGTTATAGGCGGTTAGTGATTAGGTTTTCAGATCACATGTCCAGCAGAACGGAGGGATCTACCCAGGGATATCCACTAGTTAGTGTAGAAGTCCTTAGGTATGATTAAAAAGGAGAAAAAGTGAGAAAAGGGAATAATGCCGACTGAGATGGAGCTAACACTGGAACAAACCCAACAAGGTGTTAGTCATGAAGTCTCGGTAAGCATTGAAGGGGTTGAAGAATGAAAAAGAAATGTAAGGATAAAGGGTGAAAATAAAGAAGCCCTCCATACACTTAGGCAGAAACCGGGTCAATACATATGCTGTCAGAAACACTCAGTGTTGTCTGACATTGAAGACAGTCATGGACCCAGTGACGCTATGCACAACCCCCTCCCAGCTACTCAAAGTCAGAAAGACTTTGTTTCAAAACTCACGGAGATACACTCATTTCTATCGACTCTCTCACTCCGAGTTAGTTGATATTGAAAAGGTGGCACTCAGCTCCAGCCTCCGATCACTAAAATCAAAGTGCACTATTGAGTCTAGAGCCAAAAAGAGATCATCCATAAATCTCATTAGGACACTTGTCAAATTATACTTGCTAAGTCACACAATGTGAATTACAAGATACATTTTAAGAGTCCTTCGCATTATCCTTGTGATTTTGCCAGAACATCAGAGTGAATTCATTCACAATGAAGATGGAAATCCTGCTTGAGCCAACATCAAACAAGCTCATGGTAGGTAACTTGTGCGATTCTTTATGAATCAAACTTGTGACAACTGGAAAGAAACGATGGTGCGATTCTATAAGAATCAAACTTGTTCCAGGAAATGGATCAACGGTTGTTAGTGAATTTTTGAAATGATAAACACTCTCGGTGTGTCACAAAAACAATTTTGTAAGTGATACACCGATTGATTTTCAAATCAATTTTCTATATCAATCGGTGAGATAGTAACTCACTGGTTCACTCTTATCGTGCTGTCTGCTTTGAGACGTTCCGATAATGAGAACATGCTGAGTACGATGAATCTAATACTTATGTGTTAGAAAGATTCAATACTTCAGCTGGAAATCCTGTCAAGAAGATTCTTCTTAAATTGAATCTATCTGATCACAGGTCGATCCTCACGGATCCGATGGTTTCTCCAACCAAACCTGGACGAATGACAAAGCCATATTCGTCCCCCTGCTTTATTGCTAACTGTTTTATGCAGGCTATGTAAAATGGTGGTGGAGGTTCCTGATTCCAGCTGGCTCACAAGATCCATAACCACATGCTCATACCCGACCGACAAACATAAAGTCATCATGAAAGCTCAAGTACATGTTTCAAGACTTCCGCTACTCTGATACCACACATCTTTCTAGAAGTGTCAAAGTGTTAAAGTTAAAGAATTTCAAGAAAGATGCAACATTAAAGCTTTTCAAGAATGGTATGAGCATGTCGGTCCAGAAGTCGCAAGTCCACAAGGTGGCAAAGTTACAAGATGGCGTAGAGATTGTGCTTGGTTGATGATCTCAAGATGCTCAAGATCACTATGTCAAATACAAGTTCAAGGAACAAGCTCAATCCAAGAAGTCAATGATCACTACAACATATTCACAAGAGAAAGTCAAGAGTACGAGCTAAAGACTAAGGATAAAGCATAGTATGCTAGGTTTAAAGTTTGTAAATTGGAGTGACCTCCCTTAGGGGGAGATTGTTGGAAACACGAAAAGTGTCGGTCACTTCCAAAGTTGTAACAAGTCTTAGCTCGAGCGTCACTTCCTAGTTGTAACTGGTCTTGTTCAGTAGTTAGTATATGATTAGATTAGTAATCTAGTCCGGCCAAAGGCCCATGAGAGGCCCAACACAAGCCATGCCGGCACCCATTGTAGTATTTATACACCCTCTCCAAGTCTTGGAGAGGGTTGGTTGTTCCATTTTTCCATACACTTCATTTATACAATTCATTCATTTTCCATCCTATCTCTCTCTAACATCCCAACCCACATCTCACTCTTGTTCTTGGTTGATCTTAAGATTACTAGTATTCTTCATTTTCCATTCAAGCATCACTATCAAACCAACTATCGACTTTCCAATTCGCTCCTCGTTGGGGATAAACGACCCGGGAATATCTATCATACTCCTCGGATTTCATTGATTATTTTTAGATTATCCTTATTATATGTATTTTATTATATATTATATATATAAAGGTCTAATTTAAATCCTAATCAATGACATACTTATATACTTTAAGAGCAAAGAGGAGTACGAAGAACATTTGAAGATTATTTTGGGGTTACTCAAGAAAGAACTATTATACGCCAAATTCTCAAAGTGTGACTTCTAGTTGGATTCTGTACAATTTCTTGGCCATGTGATTGATAGCAAAGGCATTCATGTTGATCCCTCAAAAATCGAAGCCATAAAAAAATGGGTCGCGCCTACAACACCAACTGAAGTAAGATAATTTTTGGGTTTAGATGGATATTATCGAAGGTTCATCGAGGGATTTTCTTTGATTTCAAAACCACTGACAAAGCTAACTCAGAAAAACAAGAAGTACGAAGGGGGTGAAGAAGAAGAGGCATTCCAATTGTTAAAGCAGAAACTATGCAATGCACCTATCTTTTCATTGCCTGAAGGGACAGAAGACTTTGTGGTATAGTGTGATGCATCGATTAAAGGTTTTGGAGCAGTTCTGATGCAAAGGGAGAAAGTGATCGCATACGCCTTACGTCAATTAAAGAAGCATGAAGAAAACTACACGACCCACGATTTAGAATTAGGTGTTGTGGTTTTTGCTCTTCGACTTTAGAGACATTACCTATACGGGACAAAGTGTGTTGTGTACACATACCACAAAAGTCTACAATACATTTTTGACCAAAAAGAGCTCAATATGAGACAACGGCGGTGGATTGAACTTTTGAGCGACTATGAATGTGAGATTCGTTACTATCCTGGTAAAGCCAATGTAGTGGCTGATGCCTTGAGCAAAAAAGAAAGGGAAAAACCACGGAGGGTTAGAGCTATGGTTATGACAGTTTACCCTGACTTATCTGAAAGGATACTCCGAGCTCAAACGGAAGCAATGAAGAAAGAAAACGTGAAGGCAGAGAATCTGGGAAGATTGTTGAAGCCAATATTTGAAATTCGCTCTGATGGGGTCAGGTATTTGAATAAACATATATGGCTACCGTTGTTTGGTGGATTACGGGATCTAATTATGCATGAGTCGCATAAGTCAAAGTATTCGATTCACCCTGGTTCTGATAAGATGTATCAGGATTTAAAGAAGCTCTATTGGTGGCCGAACATGAAGGCTGATATTGCTACCTATGTTAGTAAATGTCTGACGTGCTCTAAAGTGAAGGCTAAGCATCAGAAATCGCTAGGACTACTCCAACAACCAGAAATACCTGAATGGAAATGGGAGAAGATAACCATAGATTTCGTTTCGGGGCACCCGAGAACCCCAAGTGGTTATGATTCAATCTGGGTTATCGTCGATCGGTTAACTAAGTCAGCTCACTTCCTGCCGATAAAAAAGACTAATAGTATGGAGAAATTAACTCAGCTGTACTTAAAGGAAATTGTTTGTAGACACGGGGTGCCTGTATCAATCATATCAGACAGAGATAGTCGATTTGCATCAGGATTCTGGAGATCACTTCAGAAGGCCTTGGGAACCGATGTGAATATGAGCACTGCCTATCATCCAAAGACGGATGGTCAGAGTGAAAGAACAATTCAGACCTTGGAAGACATGTTGCAAGCATGTGTAATTGACTTTTGGTAGTAGTTGGGATCGACATTTGCCTCTAGTCGAGTTTTCCTATAATAATAGTTATCATATGAGCATCAAGGCTGCACCATTCAAAGCACTCTACGGGCGAAAGTGTGGATCGCCTATTTGTTGGAGTGAGGTTGGAGATAGCCAACTCACGGGGCCGGATCTGATTCGAGAAACAACGAAAAAGATTGTACTAATAAAGAACCGCCTATTAGCCGCTCGTAGTCGTCAAAAGAGTTATGCGGACGTTAGACGGAAACCGCTGGAGTTTAATGTGGGGGACATGGTGATGTTAAAGGTATAACCATGGAAAGGTGTGATTCATTTTGGTAAACGTGGTAAGTTGAGTCCACGATATGTCAAGCCATTCAAGATTATTGATAGAGTTGGTCCCGTGGCATATAAGTTGGAGTTACCCGATGAACTCCGTGGAATTCACAACACTTTCCATGTTTCTAATATCAAAAAGTGTTTGGCGGATGATAATCTGATTATCCCACTTGAAGAAATCTAGTTGGATGACAAATTGCACTTCATCGAAGAGCTGGTGGAAATTATAGATCGTGAAGTAAAGCAGCTGAAGCAAAGTAAAATTCCCATTGTTAAGGTTCGTTGGAACTCACGATGAGGCCCAAAGTTCACATGGGAATGTGAAGATTATTTCAGAAACAAATATTCGCATCTCTTCATGAGCAAGCGTAAAGCGAATAGGAGGAATCGAGCACCGAGACGACGCTCCCGTAAGGAGGGGAGGATGTAAAACCCCGTATTTAAGGTCACTATTTATTCCGAACTCTAATTTATTTTCTAAATTTTAAAATTTTACTTTTTATTAATTTTAGTCGTTTTTATTAAAAAAAACCATCATTTTAATTATTTACGAGCCATGCTTAGAATTATTATCTGTCTCGAACACTACGTAATTTAATTTTTTAGAAAAGTGTCTCGATTTATGAGAACTATTTTTATCTTGTTCGTGTTCACTTCGTGGTTCCACCTTAACTCTCATTATATTTTACGTTAATACCTGTTAGCCTCAAAACTACCTACCTATCTTAAAATTTATACAAGATTTAACCAAAACTTCTCCCTATTACCCTAAGTGGGATGAAAAGTGGAAGGGATCCACATTAGTTATACATGTGTCATCCTTTCCTTCCATTTCAAACATGTTATGCATGCTTGGTTCTTATAAAACCACGAGTACACACTTCATTCTCATTTACTTGATAAAAATTTCACCCATTTCCTTTGTGCCCTTCCTCTTGCCGTAGCAAAATAAGCACCAAAACACCATCATCACTCAAATTTCCTAGCTAAAATTCTACCCTAATTTAAGCACCATTATTGATATTACCCTCTTGATACTAAACACCATTAAAACCATCATCTCTTGAACTTTAGGGGCTGAGTTTTCTCAAGATTTTAAAGAGTGTATGCATGCAATAGTGGTGATGTTGTAGTTGTAATTAGTGAATTATAAAGCTTGGTTTTGTTGGTTGTTTTGGGTGATCCTTGTTGGAAGTCTTTGCAAAACTTATTCTAGACTCATAAATGGTGAATTTGGTTGGGTAAAAGATGATTGTGGGCTGACATTTTTGGTTGATTTTGGTTTAATGGTGTATTTGTTGGGTCAAAACTTGGAGAAATAAGGTGTAGAGGTGGTGTTGATTATTGTGGTCACATTTGTTATAGTAAGGCTCTATTTTGTTTCCATGAATTTTCTTATAAACGTTACATTTTTATTTGATTACCTACTGTAAAATATGAATTTTTATGTTAATAAGATGTGTGACAACATGGTATGGCATTGCATGCACTTTTGGTGAGGTCAAAATCATTGAGAGAGTGTGTTGGTAAAGAGGATTTAGAAACTGTTTTTGGTCAGTAGCTTTTTGGGCTTAATACGAATTATTTTTGGCTTGTGGTCTACTGGACAATTAATATTTTAGGTAGATAAACATTTGTAGATTATGTGGTGAGTTGGATGGAGCAGTATCTCTTTCGGATGAAGGATTTATGGCCGTTTTACGAAAACGAGTCGCATCCTACTCTTTCATCTTTAATCTAATCTTCTATCTTTTCCTTCTCTTTTTTCTCTTTTCTATTTTTGCTTATTGGCATGGCTTATCTTGTGTTTGGATAGCTTATTATCTTGGGATAACAATATCTATCTCGGTTTAGAATTCATAGCCGTTTCTGTAAGGGGTTTTCGTTTTGTAATAATTTTGGTTTTGGTAGTCATGTACTAAAATGGCATTTTCTAAAAATTGGTAAACAATTAAAGAGTTTGGTTTAACATCCTAGAAACTAGACTAAAAGGGATTTCCAATGGTGGAAACCTCAAGTTGAGAACATTTATGATCTAGGAGATATGCGTATGAGAAATTAGGTAAAAACAGAATTTAGAGATAAGCGTGCACATTAATAAAATTGAAACTAAAAAGCGAGACTTAGGGGATGTTTAATTATGTATAATCTCAGGTTGAATGTCAATTTAAGGATAAAAATACTAGAGCTAAGTCGTTGTGCAATGCCATACATATCTTGGAAACATATCTCGTGATCACTTGTTCAATTTTTACGTATTGTTTCTTTTTATCATACTAAGTCGCGCCACGTATTTTAGGTGGTGCTTAGGCATATTTCTCGCTCGACCGAAGATTCATCTTACTTCTGATCTATTAAACTTTAAATGTTTTTATAAACCCCGCGAGGGAGATACATGCTAGTTTTTACAAATTGAACACAAGTTGTTTTCCTGTATGCTG
>BQNB010029085.1:0-52900 GCA_026074375.1 Tanacetum coccineum
AATGGATAAGAAAATCTGCACTTTTGCTGAACGCCAGACAGAGAGTAAAAGGAAGTTTGAGGATACCTCAAGGAACACTCAGAACCAACAACAACAACAACAACAGAACAAGAGGCAGAACACTGGCCGGGCCTACACTGCAGGATCTAGTGAGAAGAAGCCATAAGGGGGATCTAAACCCCTATGCGCTAAATGAAATTATCACCACGATGGTCCATGTGCTCCTAAATGCCACAAATGCAACAAAGTTGTCCATTTTGCCCGTGACTATAGGAGTATGGCAAATGCCAATAATGCTAACAACCAGAAGGGCACTGGGTCGGGTCAGAAGCCTACTTGCTATGAGTGTGTGGTTCAGGGACATTTTAAAAGGGAATGTCCAAAGCTGAAAAACAACAACAACCGTGGTAACCAAGTTGGAGGTGGCAATGCTCCAGCCAAGGTATATGCGATAGGACATGCAGGGACAAACCCAGACTCCAACGTCGTAACGGGTACGTTCCTTCTAAACAACCGCTATGCCTCTATCTTATTTAATACTGGTGCCGATAGAAGTTTTATATCCACTGCATTTAACTCCTAAATTGATATCACACCAACTGCATTAGATCACTATTATGACATTGAACTAGCCTACAGGAGAATAATTGGGTTGAACATTATCCTTAGGGGTTGTACATTAAATATCCTGAACCACCCATTCAACATAAACTTAATGCCCGTAGAACTTGGTAGTTTCGATGCTATAATTGGTATAGATTGGTTGGTAAAGTACCAAGCAATCATTGTGTGTGCCGAGAAGATCGTTCGTATCCCCTAGGGAAATGAAACATTAATTGGTCACGGTGACGGAAGCAACCAGGGATACGAGGCTCATCTGCACTTTATCTCGTACACCAAAACACAAGAATACATGCTAAAAGGATGTCCAGTCTTTTTGGCACATGTTACTATAAAGGAGGTTGAAGACAAGTCGGAGAAGAAGCGACTTGAGGACGTACCAATAGTTTTCTCGATAAATTTTCCTGATTTATTTTTTCCTGAGACTATTGTCCCGGTTTCCTCCACTCGACAAGTGTAATTTCAATTGATTTTGTACCTTGGCTGCACCTAGCAGGGCACCTTAAATCGATTGGTCACCTTCGAAAAGGAAAGAGTTGTGGCGGAGCAACTGTAAGAGACTATTTGACAAGGCTTTAAAGACTAGTTCCTCCCCGCTGGGAGCTCCGTCTTTTTTTGTCAAGAAAAAACGGATCGTCTTTTTCTAATGTCATTGATACCGGAATAGAAAAGCTGACGTGAAGAACCGTTTATCCACTCCTAAGAATGATGATTTATTTTGATCAACTTCAAGGGTCGAGTTCTACTCGAAGATCGACCTAAGTTCTGCTATCACCAACTGAGGGTTCGAGAGAAGACTTCCGAAGGACGCTTTTAGAACACCCGTTACGGCATTATGCACAATTTCTCAAGTTTATGCTATTTGGTTTGACAAACCCACCCTGCCGTATTCATAGGACCTTATGAATTGGTGTGGCAAACCATATTTGGATAAATTCGTAATTGTCTTTAAATTGATTATTTTTTGATAAAGTACGAAGAACAATCTAGAACACGAGAGCACCTTAAATTAATCTTAGAGTTGCTTCAGAAAGAGTAGATTGTAAAAGCCAAATTTCACCAAATGTGAATTTTGGATTCCCAAAGGACAGTTCCCTCGATCACGTGATTGACAGCCAAGGAATCACTTGGACCCTGCCAAGATCGAATCCATTAAAGATTAGACATCTCCTAAGTCACCAACAGAGATTCGTCAATTTTTAGGTCTTGCTGGGTATTATCGAAGGTTCATCGAAGGATTTTCGAAGATTGCCAAACCAATGACCAAGCTCACTCAGAAGAAGGTCAAGTTTGAGTGGGGTGACAAACAAGAAACAACGTTCCAACTGTTGAAGCAGAAGTTGTGTAGTCAACCATTCGGCTTTACCTAATGAAACGAAGATATTAGCGAATACTCTGCTATGCTTCGATCAAGAGGTTTGGGCGATGTGTTGATGCAAAGAGAGAAGGTGATTGCTTATGCATCACGCCAACCTAAAAATTCCTTGAGAAGAACTAAACGACTCATGAATTGGAACTTAAGCGTAGTGTTTTCTCTGAAACTCTAGAGGACATCTATTTAGTACATAACCAATGTACGGTGTTCACTAGATCACAGATCTACATACATATTCTTAATCAAAAAAGGAGTTGAATAAGAGGCAACTCGAAGGTTTATAATTGCCTTATGAAATACGATTACAAATTCGTTATCACCCAGGGAAAGCAGAATTTATCGCTAACAGCCTTGATGCATGAAGTAACTAGAGCCACCATTAAGGGTTCAGCCTTAGTCATGACTATAGGTTTTCATCTTCCCAAACAAATTTTGGGATGCTTAAACTGAAACACAAAACCAGAGAAAAACAAGAACGAATAGTTGGATGTAGTTGGTTGAAAATTCTAAAGGATCCGGAGAAGCTTGAACGAAAAGTTTGGAACCCCGCGCGGGATGGAACTCTATTCAAACCAGATTGTGGGTTTGCCATATATGGTGAGTTGAGACTGGTATCATGCACGAGTCCCACAAGTCCCAAAGTATTCTATCCATACCCGGATCCTGAAAAGATGTACCAAAAGGACATGAAAAAGATATATAGGTGCCTAAATATGAAGGCAAAACATCGCCACCAATATGTTAGTAAATGTCTGACGTATGCTAAGGTCAAAGTCGAACATCAAAGGCCATCAGGATTATTGATACAACCCGATATACCTCAATAGAAGTGGGACAACATCACTATGGATTTTGTCACGAAGCTTCCTAAGTCGTCACAAGGTTACAACAACATTTGGGTGATTGTTGACCGACTCACTAAGTCAGCAGTCTTTGTACCGATGAGAGAGACTGATCCGATGGATAAACTTGCAAGAATGAACCTAAAGGAGGATGCTCACGAGGCATGAAATACCACTCGCTCGATATTTTTGATCTTGACACTCAAGTTCGCATCAAATTTTTGGAGGTCACTTCAGATCACTTGGTACTAGTCTGATAAGAGTGCTGTCGTCCATCCACAGAAAAGACAGACAAACGAGAGGACTATTCAAACTCTCGAGGATATGTTGCGTGCTTGTGCAATCGACTTTGGAACGGGTTTAGGTTAAACCATTTTGCCGTTGAGTCGCGTTCTTCATAATAACAATAGCTAATCGACGCTATCACAAGGCAAGGCCCACCATATTAAGCACTTAACGGTCGAAGTGCCGTTCAACATCACGCCTTTGTTAGGCCGAGGTTGGAGAAGTTCAACTCCCTGGTCAGAAATATGCACTAAATAACTAGGAAGATCGTTCAATCAAGCATAGAATGCAAGCTGCCTCGCGATCGACAAAAGTTTTTACCGCGGATTTTAAAGCGTTACACTGAAGGAATTATCCAGGTTGGGGACAAGTTATGCCTTAAAGTTTCGCCTTGGAAAGAGTCGTACATTTTGGAAAAAGGAAAAGTCGAACCCTAGGTACGTTGGACCATTCAAGGTGTTGGAAAAGGTTGGATCCGTTGCATACAAGCTTGAGCTTCCTGAAGAGCTGAGCCAGGTTCACAATACATTTCATGTATCTAACTTGAAAAAGTGCCATGCCGACGAACCATTAGCCGTTCGTGGATGGACTTCACTATGATGACAAGTCTTAAATTTGTTGAGGGACCGGTAGAAATCAAGGATTGTGAAGTATAAACGGATGAACCGAAGCCCATTTCACTAGTTAAGGTTCGATGGAACTCCACGAGAGGTCATGGGAACGCGAAGATCAATTCAGGAAGAAATATCCACACCCTCTTCACAAAGACCGCACCGTCATCAAGTTTTAGGGGGGGGACTAATACACCCCATGTTTTAGGGTCATTGACGTCGTCAATAAATTCACTATGTATTTTTAGTATTGCACGCGTTTGCTTATAACTCGTAATCAATAAGTTAAATCGCGTAAGCTAAAAATTATCGTTCAATGTAAACGGGCGTCAAACAATTAAATGTTTACATCAAGCAAGTGTTAAGTAATTATTTTGAAGATAATTATTAACTTTGTTCATTTTATTTTTATTGGTTGCATAAATTGATTACGTTTCGCGATAAAAGTACGTTTAGGGCAACCCCGAACCACAAAACTTTTCTAGCTTCAAAAATACCACATTTTATAACCTATTACCCAAAAAATTACTAAATATTAACACATACATAGCATATAGGTGGATTTATATAGATTGGATACCAAGAAATATCTAAAATTCAATCTACTTCCTTTTGTTTCATTGGGATGATAATCAACTAGGGAACAAAGAAAACTATACAAACTTACTAAAACCCTATATTGTAGACCATACCAAATACCAAAGACTTCCTATTTGCCTTTTTGACTAAGTCTTTTATGCATATAAGTCTTGCACCTTTCAAGAGATATCTCATACACTTCAACACTTAACAAAAAAAATCAAACTATATCTCTCTTTCTCTCTTACAACCCCACGACATCAAACACCCCCTTGTATACATTAACCATAAGATGATTTTACAAGACCATACAAGCATTCATACATCATTCCTATGATAACCTAAGGTGTTTGCAAGGGTTGGTTAAAGGTTTTCAAGGTTTAATCAAGTTATTACAAGATTAGGGTTTCACTTGGTAATTGAAGGCTACCAAGTCTTGCAAGTTAGGGTTGGTTGCTAATAAGGATTTCGTTTTTGTTGTTCATCATCACACATCTCACTAAGGTTATCTAAAACCTTTTATGTCTTTACATTTATCATTTTATGTGTGTATATGTTCTTTATAGCAAAAATCATCATTTAGGACTTTTAAACATGTAAAAAGAGTTTTTACTTGTGATCATCATATTGTACATTTTTTTCATATGTATTTGATGATGATAATATGATATAGATGGATTATAAGTATTGTAACGATGTTGGTTAAGTGTAAAAATAAATATAAAACTAGTAAGTAAAAGTTACTTAAGGAAAGTTAATGTTATCAAGTGATGTAATGACTTGTAAATCTTGATATCAGGACTCATGTGTACATAGATGGACAAATGGACACTAATAAATGTAAACATAGTATATTAAGAATATTGGAAGACTAGTGACAGTTTAACTAGAATAAAAGTATATAAAAACAAAGTTAATACAAATAAACTCAAAAAGTATTTAGGGGCTCTATTGGCACGAATTTTAGCATGGATTTATATTTTATAAACAAACTACATCTCAGGCGAATCCAAAAAGGTAAGAAACTCGAAAACGGATTAATAAGAACAAAGATACGTAGTTTACGAGTTTTACAACGATAATAAAAACGCGGAGTTATAAAAGAATTTTTATCAAAACTTGTTATAAAAATTACTACAAACAGAAGATTGGTATATTTATTAATCAAAAAAATATTTTTAGGATACCAAAACAATACTGAGAACGAAAATAATTACTAAAAAACGAAGAAGTTTAATTACTCGAAGTTAATATACTATTTTAAAATGTATAAAAATACTTTTATAAAACTATTTTTATAAAAGTTACTGTTCATATCAAGAACATTTGTTTTTGTAAACCTCATAAATAAATAAAACTTTCAATTACCTAGTATCGGCTCGCAAGATAACTAAACACGGAGCTAGAAATGAATAAAATACGGCGTTTATACGATAATTAAAAGTTAAAAAAGTAATATTATAAAACTGATGAACATAAATTTTACTATTCATAGACCAGAAACATATATTTTGAAAACATCAATAAATTGATAGAACTTTCAATAACGAAGACTTACTCGAAAGAATCGCTAAAAAAACAGAGCTATAACGAATAAATTAACGACTTTTTACGAGTTTTACGTTTAAATTATAAGTTATAAAAATAAGTTTATAACTGGTATGAACAGTAAAAATCACTGTTTATCAAAGGACTAAAAATATGAAAATGTCATATTTTGATACATCGTCTTAATACGAAAGCGTGGACATAAGAAACGCAAGAAACGGACTTGAAACGTGAAAGTTATAATCATTTTTAACCAAATGCATATTTATAAACGTTTTACTTATAAATATGATTTACACAGTAACAATTAGATGGTCAGTTGCAATATAAATTACATATGGTAGTAAGTTACCCAATGAGATTATTACTTAAACAACCTATATTGGATTAGATGCACTCGAACATTACCTGACGTAATTTCTGTGATACACTTAATAATTCGCTCACTCAAGGTGAGTTCATAGGCCTCACGTTAACATGTTTTGTTTTATAAGTTTTTTGGTGAGAGAAACATGCACTGTTTTAATAATTGGACACAAGTGATAATTTTATATTATGATTACGTGTTGCCTAAGTAGCGATAACCCTAAAGTTGAGCACATTAACCAAGAACTTTAGTTACACGTGCTTGTGAGCGCGAAAGTTATTAATTGATCTATTGTGAATTGACATCCCCGTTCGGAGTTAGCTACACATTGTCAAACGAACTTAAACCAAGACAACATATGATGTTGCGGGTAATCATCATCACGGGCAATGTAGGGCCCATATATTATGGTATTCATTTTTATGTCGAGCTTCAGTGTCATGACTTAGGGCAACGTAAATACATTATATTATGTCTGCTTCTGTTGCATTATCATAACACTTGGAAATCATGTGGTCCTACAATATACGGATTTATCAAACCCGTGATTCACCACATTAATTTTTAACGTTTTAAAAGTATTTTTTCAAGAGGTCAATAAGGCACGAGGTGCAAGTGGATACATTGGATGTTTTGATTTTGGATACCAAGCATTAAAGATTTTGTCGAATAACATATTGTATATCGGTTTATGGGCTATAAATGATTTTGTATTTTGAACAAGTTAAGCTTCGGGCTTATGTAAACAAATACTATTTTTAAATCCTAATTGTATAGGTTTTAAACGACTTTTTGGTCGTTCTATATATATCTTGTGTTATTGATCTATGAAATTAACACGCCCCGGACCCTTATTCCGCTGCGACCCAATTTGGGGGTGTTACATATTGCTTACTGCTCCTACTAAGTGCTACTACTTACTGTTGTTGCTACTACTACTGCCTACTGTTACTGTTACGTGTTGTCAAACATACCAATATGGACCAAATCACTCAGCGTTAGTAACTATCGACCTAATCACTTGTTTAAACTTTATAGGTAAGTTGACAATCATTTTTCTTTCATTGTTGTTTAATATACCGTTGTAGTCATATACTTCTTGCGTCTTATTTTTATTGTCCACGTTTTCTTTTTGGGATGTTCCAATTTTATTGTCCACTATTAAAAATAGATAAGGTAGTTTCATCAAGTTTACTATATTACCCTTGTTTGTAATTATTATTACAAACTTTAAAGAAGACTTTAATTAATTAGCTACGGGTAAAACCGTCATTCTATCAAAAAGTAAGAGAGAGAAAGCAGTAATAAATGCACTTTTATTAAATTTGTGTGTTTTTTGTTGTGGGACAATAATTTTGGGACGGAGGGAGTATATATCCGTATAAACTGCTTGACCCAAACATTATAGCTAAACATTTTTCCTTCAACCTGTAGCCACGGGCAACTAGTTTTTTTTTTTTTTTGCAAGTAAGTAACATACTAATGTATAGGTTCCAATTAGAGGCACTTGGAAGATAAAAGATAACACCCACTATGGATGCGATACTAGTATTTATATTATCATTGTCTTCTGATGTTATTGTGATTGTAGTAAACATAATGTAATCTTGAGTTGTAGAAAACTTTGAATCATAGTTATGCAAAAACATCAAAGTTGTTATTTATTAGATGGCTAAGTTATGTTCTTTGTGAGGTTTCAAGACATGCATCTTTTTATGTTGGTTGAGAAGAGATATCCCCTTACACCAGCAACAATTACAGAGATGTTGAACAAGAAGTGTTAGGATCACATAAATGGACCCGAACAAAGAAGCTTCGGTCACTCGAAGATACAAGACAAAAGTCTAGCTCGTTAGTTGGTTAATTAATTAATGTTTATTAATGTAATTGGGCTAACAAAGAAAAAGCCTGAAAAGCCCACAAAGGCCTCCTAGGCTAATCCTTTTTAGTATAAATACCCCTAGTTTAGTCAAAATTAGGTTAGACATTTAGAGACATTTTTAGAGATAATTTAGCTAGTCATTATTGTGAGGGTTTCTAGCCACCACAAGGTTTTCTTTCAATCATCAATAAAGTTTTAATTTTCTGCATCTTGATTCTACACTTCATTGTTAAGGTTTGTATGAATGATCATGGAACCTACAATTGGTATCAAGAGCCTACAAGATTGATGAATTGATTTGGTTTGTTATTTTTTTTACTTTTGATTTTCGAAAATAAGGGTTTCGAGAATTTTTTGTGTTGTTTATTAAATTGTTTGTTTTGATTTTTGGTTCATAGATGGTGTGTGTTAACATTGATATCATAAAAACCATCTCTTTTGTGTTTAAAAACATCTAGTGTTTTTTTTCTTTTGATTCGTGTTATTTAAACAAAAAGAAAAGAAAGTCGATTTTTGTGTTTAAGGATCGAACGAGTTTAGTAGTCTTTGTGAATCGAACTAGTGGAAATCAAGGTTGGATCGAACAAGAGGAGCGAACTAGGAAGATCGAACGAGTATACTTCCTCAAGGATCGAACGAGTATACTTCCTCAAGGATCGAACGAGTATACTTCCTCAAGGATCGAACCAGCGTATACTTCAAGGATCGAACAAGCGATCGAACAAGCGATCGAACAAGCGATCGAACAAGCGATCGAACAAGCGATCGAACAAGAGAGGATCGAACTAGGGAAACTCCTTTGAAGACCGAACTAGGAGGATCGAACAAGCTTCAAAGAGAAACGATCGAACGAGTTAAAGATTTAAGGACCGAACGAGCAAAGTCTTTTAGAACCGAACTAGTTACATCTAGTGTGGACCGAACGAGCTCGATATCTCTAGGATCGAACGAGTGAGAATCACTAGAACCGAACGACTGTTTACTTTGAACAACCGAACGAACAACGACCAAGGACAATCGAACCAGTGACAATCGAACGAGTAGACTCTCTTTGAACCGAACGAGCTTTAAGTCACTAGAACCGAACGAGTGTTTACTTGGTCAACCGAACAAGACAACCGAACAAGCTATCACTCTTGAACCGAACTAAATAATCAAACAACAACAAAAACATAAACACAAATCAAACAAATCAACAATCACTTGCGATCCGTTCATTCATACTTAAATTAAAATGGGATCCAATGAAGAAACAAATGCAGCGGGTACCGATACTCGTCCACCTATGTTGGTTGAAAGTGACTACGATTCTTGGAAGATTCGTATACACAGGTACATTCGAGGCAAACCCAATGGCAAGCTGATATGGAAATCCATCCAGAATGGACCTACACCTCACCCTATGATCACTGATCCTCCACCTACTGGTTCTACTATTGTGCCCGCACCGAGGAAGAAACTTGATTCTGAATTCAATGAAGAGGAAAACAAACTTGAGATGGCTGATACTCAAGCTGAAATCATTCTTAGTCAAGGTCTTCCCAGACACATCTTCAACAACCTAAATCAAACAAGCACTACAAAGGAGATTTGGGATAATGTAGAGTTGCTTATGCAAGGATCAGGTAGGACTCTTCAACAAAGGAAGGAAGATCTGTTTGATGAGTACGAACGCTTTCATGCTATTGGAAACGAATCAATTCATGACTACTTTGTGCGTTTCCACAAGCTTGTGAATGACATGAAGATTACTCAGCTCAACATTCCAACTCATCAGATGAACACCAAGTTTGTCAACAACCTTCCGGCCTATTGGGGTAAGTATGTGACTAATGTCAAACAGAACATGGATATCTCAACCACACCTTATGTTCAGATCTATACTCATCTCAAAGCCTACGAGCCTCATGCCAAAAAGACTCTCAAGAAACAGGAGCAGTCTACAAGTATTGTTGATCCACTGGCCTATGTTGCTCACACCACATCTGCACCTGCTCTTTCATCACCCTCAACTCCTAGTCCTCAACCTACTGCTCAGTCTCCGAATGACGCTTTGATGGCCACTATGACTCAGATTGCTAATCTCTTAAGTGGTTTCCAAAAGCAGTTTCCACCCACCAACAACCAGCTCCGGACTTCCTCCAACTCAAGGACTCATGCTACGGTGCATGATGGTCACATTGTTACTGAACCAGTTCAGAGGAAGGCTCCAGGTAATGTTGGTAATACAGGTGCTAGAGGCAAGAAGGTGATATGTTACAACTGCAGAGGAGAAGGACATGTTGCTAGGCAGTGTAAAGAACCCAAGAGAAAGATGGACTCTCAGTACTTCAAAGATAAAGCTTTACTGATGGAAGCTAAAGAGAAAGGAGATGTGTTAGATGCTGAAGCTGAAGCATTCCTCGCTGATGTGGAATGCACCGCACCTTATGATCAACCTCAGGCACTGACTACAACAAACATGTTTCAAGCCAATCATGAGGATGCATATGACTCAGACGTGGATGAAGGCCCCAATGCTGCTGTCGCTTTCATGGCCAACTTGTCATCCACTAGTGCAACCAACAATCCAGTCAATGAGGTACACTCCAATGACAATCAAATCTTTGATAATGTGGATTATCAGTTGAGTCAGGAGATGCACCAGGAAGAACATTTAGACTCCGATGCTGAGACTGAGATTGATGACAATACGATCCCGTATCATCAGTATCTTCTTGACACCGAAGCCCAAAATGTTCCAACTGAGGTATCTGCTGACACATCTGATAAAGTTTCTATGATTGCCATCTTAACTGACTTGCAAACCCAACTAGACGGACATGCTAAGGTTAACCAAGAAAAATGTTTGGAAATCGAGACCTTAAAAAATGAGCTTCTTCAATGCAAGCAAGAAATATGTCGTCTAGATACCCACAAGGTCAAACTTGATCTTGAAAACAAAGTTAGACAGGAACAAGCCCTAGTGATTCAGCGTAATAAGCGTAACGCTGAACTTGTGCAAGAAAACGATTTGCTTAAATCCACTCTTTCAGGAAAAGAAAAATCAATTGCATTTTTACAATCTGAAAAGGAAAAGATTTTATCTGAGAAAAAGGATCTAGCAGATAGTTATCTAGATGAAATAGTTTGTTTAAAGAATGCTAACAAAGTTGCAAGAGATATGTTGCAAAGATTTAACATGCCAACACAAACTATTCCCATGCTTTCAAAGAAACCTAAAAAGGCAACCAATGACTTGCACAAGGACATCCTAGGCACTCGCAACCCAGGTCTAGGTTATATGGCCAAGCGTGCTCAACCTGTTTTGTATGATGCTGATACCCTTTTGCATCCCAATCACCACCCTGTTAGTATATGGGATAGTGAAGAGGTCTTGGTTCACCAAGTTGTTAGCATGAAAAAGATGAACGAAAAACCAGGGCATGTTCGACCCGCAAACGACTTCTATGCCAAGCTTAATGCCCTTATGTTCGTTCCTCAGAAGGAACTATCTGGAGATCAGGTGTATTGGCTTTCTGCCAACGAAATTGCTAGTCAAGCTAGTAAACCAGCCACACCTGCTACTCCTTTTGTTCATAAAAGTCCACCTCCAAGTCAAGTTCTGGCCAATCTTCAAAAAGTTAATGTTGTTTTTCATCAATTTGAAGGTATCATAAAAGAAAGAACAACACAAAAACCAGACTATGTTTCTGAATGGTGTTATGATTATGCAAAACAGTTTGTTGAACAACAACTGGTACCATTTTACGACCATTTCAAAAAACATATCCAAGCTGCTAATGATACACTTTTCAAAGAAGTAAAAGAATATGAACAGATTTTTGATGACTTGGATGCGGAGTATGAACGATGTGTTCTTGATAACAAGAACCTGACCATAGAGAAGAAAAATCTTTTAATCAAAAATGACTGCTTAATTGCTGAATGTTTAGAAAAAGATATCTGCTCTATTGTGCTTACTTCCGATATTGTTGTGCCCCCTAGTTCGAATTGCCTTTGCGAAGATCTTAGATCTGCATGCGATAGGGAACACACTAAAGTTCTTGAACTTGAAGCTGAAGTTTTAAAACAACAAAAGATGGTCATTGAATCTGAGAAATGTAACTCTCATTTACAAAAGACCCATATTGATTTACAACTTAAATTTCAAAACTATAAACAGTGCATAGACACTTCTAGTGCCTCCAATGCAATTTTTGAAATTAACAAGTTAAGAAAACAGCTTCAAGGGAAAGATGACACTATCAGGAATTTAGATGCTCAGATCAACATCATGAAGGTGTTGAATGTAGGTTCCACTGAAGGTAGTTGTGACCACCAAGCCTTAGACACTGACAGAATTCAGTTGCAAGATACGATTACCTCCCTTAGGATTCAGCTAGATGGCCTTAAGGTAGAAAACGTGAGTCTGAAAAGACGATATGATGAACTGTCAAAGGCGAATACTCACTCACGTACTGCGTACACTGAAAAGCTTAGTGCTTTAACTTCTGAAAATACCAAGCTGAAAGCCCTAGTGCATGGTAAAACAAGTAGTGGACCTTCAACCTCTGAGAAACCCAAAGTACTTGCTTCAGGGATGTATACCAAAAGTTCAAAGTACATTCCACCTCCAAAAAGAGCCAACTGGGTAAAACCAACCCCGTTGCCTAAGAAAAAGCAAGTTACTTTTCAAGAACCCCCCAGGACTTCAAATAGACCCACACAGAAACCACCAGTGCAACAAAACAAGAAGCCTAATGTTTCTGTAAATCTGTCTACAAGAACTAAACCTGCCACTGAATCTCGCAAACCTATGCCAAAGATGTGCCTAAGAAGCCCCTCGAATCATAGTTCTTTGCCGGTTTAAGAGAGCGAATGCAATGGAAATTAGAAGCCCACCATAGACTTTGAATAAAAAAGAATCGTTTGAATCTAATTTGCTTGTAAACATTCTGTTTTCTGTTTTCAAAGATGAACAATGTTTTGGAGCCGGTAACAAATTCTTTAGTTTCTTCTGCAAATCATACTGATTGTTTGGTTATGTTGAGAAGGATCTGCGAATGTTAAAAACCCCCCCCAGAACTAAGCGTTTTTAAAACGCCAACCCAGGAAAGAATGGAAACCAGTTAAGAGAGTCTGGAAACCGATTAGCAAACCTGTTGCTAATAGCAAGCCTCAGTGGAAGCCCACTGGCAGGCATTTCTCATTATTTGAGAAGCATCCTTTAACTAGGATCATGGAATCTACTGATCAGCCAATAGAACTACCCCCGAGTGCTAGTTCTAGCCCCAAAATAACTATGGTCTCTAGGTTTGCTGATCATAAACTTAGTGATCGACAGGCAGGTTCCAAAGGGATCTCTGGTATTTTTGATTGTTAACTAACCGGAACCCTTCAGGGCATCCTATCACCGTAAATGTTTGTGTTACCGCCGGTGTACAGATTGTTTCTATGGTAATCTGGATTTCTGAATTGCTCAAGACATATGACCGGTGATCGTGCACTAGTCTTATCAACTTGTAGAAAAGTTCATTGTACCAAGTGAGATTTGGCAACGCTGAATATGCAGCCATCATAGGCTACGGTGATTATAAGTTGGGTGGACACTATCATCTCTCGATGTCTATTTATGTTGAAGGACTCAAGCAACAACCTATTCTCAAGTAGGGACAGTTTTGTGATGGAGGTTTAGAAGTTGCTTTTCCGTCAGCATTCATGTCACAATCCTCAACTATCATATGTGGATCTACTCAAAGGGTTCACGGATAACCAACCTTCCTCCAATCTCACATAATTGATATGAGTCAGACTTCACCAGATTTGCTTGCTAACAAAGCCCTTTCAACAAAGTCATGGTTTATGGCACGTCGTTGAATCATCTGAATTTTCGGACATTGAATGAATTGGCTTGGAAAAATCTAGTCAGAGGAATACCCATGCTGAAATATGCAAAGACCATTTGTGGTCCATCATGACAGCTAGGTAAAAAGCAAGAAAGCATCCACATATTCCACAAAAGACGGCAAAAACCAATATGAAGTTCCCATACAGCTACATATGGACCTCTGCGGACCAATGAGAACAGAAAGTATCAACGGAAAGAAGTATGTTTTGGTGATAGTGGATGATTACACCAGATTTGGTTGGGTAAGATTTCTTCGGTCAAAGGATAAACTCCCTCAATTGATGGAGAAGATATTATTGTGAAGACTCACATCCCTTAATGCAATGTTCGTTTTCGTAATAACAGATAAAAGGAACGGAGTTTTGTGAATAAGACCTCGACGGATGGTTATGAGAGTGTTTGGTATTTCTTCATGAAACGGCATAAATCCGTACCTCGGTCTCACAACAAACGGCGTTGGTCGAAAGACAGAACCCGAAACACTTATGAAAGCGTCTCCGTACTATGCTCATCTTTGCGAAAAGCTCTACCTACTGTTCCTAAGAATGGGCTTGAAGCTGTGCCACTGCGTGTTATAACTCTTAATCGATCTCTGAACACAAAATCGCGCTTCACGGGAAGACCTATTATGAACTGCTGAAGGGAAAGAAACCTAATCTATAATACTTCCGAGTGTTTGGATCTTTGTGCTATCCTACCAATGACTACGATGACGTTAGTAAACTCAAGGCGAAAGCAGATATAGGTATCTTTGTTGGCTATGCTCCCACCAAGAAGGCGTACCGAATCTACAACAAACGAACCGCGCAAGATTCTGAAACCGAATCATGTTGCATTCGATGACTTACCGAAGGATTGACGTCTGTTCAAACCAGTTCAGGCCTCGCACCTCAACAAATGACTTCTGTGCCAAACAGACAGAACACGGAACTAACTCTGCTTTACAGTCATGACCGCAGCCGTTTCTGCACAGTAAAAGACCCAAACCACCAAGCGTCCCCATACAAGAAACAAGTAGACGATTTTGTTTCGATGGTTTTTGATGAATGATGAGCTGTTCCGATACCTCTTGGTTGATTCGACAACTCCGGATAATGTTCCCTACTTTCTTCCCCGGCACCCGAATTGCCAATGGTTCAACCTTCCACACAGTTTATCTCATGAAGCGGTCCCTGCAGTACTGAAAACCTCTTACCCTCATCAAATACCTTCTACCACACTAGTGATTCTGATGTGAAAACACTGTTTGAATCATGTTGACATAATGTTTTGACACCCATAATGCTCCTGAAACCGATTCATAAGCATCTCACTCCAACTCTGTCAACATCGATGTTACTAACTCCCAACAACCAATTACCTCATGTGCTAGAAATGACTCAAGCACATTCCGCTTGAAACACATATTGGGGATAAAGAACCGCGACCCGTCCTCAACCAGGAAACAGCTCGAAACTGACCAATGTTAGGTGCTTCTTCAATGAATTCTTAACTCAATTTGAACCAAAACTATTAAAGCAAGCCTTAGAGCACTCGTGCTGGATTGAGGCTATGCAGGAAGAAATTCATGAGTTTGAACGTCTAGATGTTTGGATACTTGTGCCCTGTCCAGATAATATTCTTATCATCCCACTCAAATGGATTTTCAAAATTAAGTTGGATGAATATGGAGACGTCTTGAAGAACAAAGCTCGGTTAGTGGCGAAAGGTTATCGTCAGGAAGCTGGTATTGATTTTGAGGAATCATTTGCTCCGGTTGCTAGATTAGAAGCGATCAGACTCTTCATTGCTCACGCAGCGAGTATGAACATGGTCATCTTCCAGATGGACGTGAAAACCGCCTTCCTCAACGGCGAACTGAATGAAGTTGTCTATGTTAGTCAACCAGAAGGATTTGTAGATCCAGAGCATCCATCGCATGTGTACCGACTCAAGAAAGCTCTCTATGGACTCAAACAAGCTCCACGTGCATGGTATGACAAGCTATCAGCGTTTCTAATCAAGTCAGGATTTACAAAAGGCGTGGTCCCGATCACCTCTTCACAAGGAAAACAGCAAACATCTTCTACTGGTACTAATATATGTAGTTGATATTAACTTTTGCCTCTACCAACCCAAAAGCCCAAATTAAATGCATTTGAAATAGAACTCAACTTTCAAGATGTCGATGAAGGGACAAATGTCCATCTTTTTAGGATTACAAGTTTCTCAAAATCCCCAGAGGCATCTTATCAACCGCATCCAAATATGGTCAAGAAATCTGTAAAGTTTTGGTTTTGACTCCTTACACCATTGACACTCCATGGCGGAGCGTCCCAACCTTGATGAAGATAGAGGAGGGCAAAGCTAATTTATCCTACACGATTTCCGTGTATGGTTGGCTCCCTATTATCGTTAGTGCAATCTAGACCTGACATAGTATTTGCTGTTTTGTATTGTTGTGCCACGATACCAGGCTAAGCTACTGAAATGCATAACTGGCTATAAAGCGGATCTTCGATACCTAAAATGAACCATTCACATGGTTCTGTGGTACCGAAGGACTCCGACTTTGAACTAAAGCATTTTGCAGATGCTGAACTATGCAGGATGTCATGACAAACTAGAAGTACTTTCTGGTTCAGCTCAATTTTCTGTAAAACCCCCCCAAAAATCGACTGTTAGCTGGTCTTCCACAAAAGCCAGAAAAAGTACTGCCATCTCCACCAACAGAGGCTGAATACAACGCCCTACAGGATTGCTGTGCTCAAATTCTCTGGATGCGTTCTCAACTGCGAGACTATTGGATTTGCGTGCAACAAAATTCCGATGTATTTGTGAACAACAAGTGCTATGCTACTATTGCTGTAAGTAGTGTTTCAACACTCGCCTACTCCAAGCAATTGATACCCGTCACCACTTTTATCAAATAGCAGTTTGAAAGGAAATTGTTTGAGTTTGTATTTCGAGGACATAATACCAACTGGCTGACATTTTTACGAAGCCTATACCGAGAGAGCCTCTTCGCAACTCTACTCCCACTGCTTGGAGTTAAACAATGTCACCAAAACTCTGAAGAACTACAGATGATCTGTCTCCGGGTAACCAGTGTATTCACAATTGATATACTGTATAATTTAAAAAAAAAAAAAAAAAAAAAAAAAAAAAAATGGCTTGCAGTTATTTCCGACTGTATTCCCCTCTATTATCCCAAGACCTAGTGTACGTTTCAGTGCAAATTTCTTTTTCAGACAAGAATTGTCTAAGCCGAACCATTTTTTTCTCATAAACAACTTGTTTTTATCAAACATGATCGGGATGACCAATTCAGACTGTGACTATAGCTCTTTAGATAGAACACGGGTCATAGTTTGAGGGGGAGAATCAGTACTACTAACAGTTTTGCAGGGTCAATGGACCACACGTGCAGATTCTATTGGAGAAAAGATCGAAACGACCTACACATACAAATTCAAGACTATTTGCCAGTATCAATCCCTGTCTGGGTAATTCTAAAGGGTCTTGTTTCAATTACTCACTTGATATTTTGCTATTTTCACAATCACCTCAACTTTTGAGGGGAGATTGAGACATTTTAAGCTCCATTCTAAATCAAAACCTTTCACAAGATTCATACTTTGATCGGGGGAGAAAATGTGACTTAAACATGAAAACGGATAATTAAATGGATTCGATTGATTCTAAAATGCTAAGTCCCTAACCATGCAATATGCCCCTAAACATCTTTTCAATTATCGACGCACATGTGCGGGGAGCATAAGTGTTAATATGAATCAAAAAAAAAAAATGTCAAGGTACCAAAAGTTTGTGTTAATACACACGCATCTTGATAAATGACAAAGAAACTTTTTTGGTTTCATGTACCGTGAAAAGTGTCTTATGGAATGCTGAGGAAAGAACAATTTGTGTACCACCATATTCGTATGAATGCTCATGCCAGGTCTTCGGACCTGCGCCAACTAGTGAAGTGGATTTCCTTACAAACCTCGTACAAGTTTTGGATTTCCAAGGCACTACATACCTGTACGGGATATATTCAAAACAACATCAGGCATTCTGATTTAAACTTTCGTTTGTGCCCCCAACAAATTTTATGGAGCACATCGAATGTATTTTCAAATCATTTTTTGCCACAGGCCTTCAATGATTACTATTGAATTAAGAAGTATAACGCTGAAAATAGGAATTAATACGGTATAGTCCAGCAGATAGGTAACTGTACTGACACACTCTTTACCATTCAAATAGTAGAAATACTTATAGTGTGTTTTAGTCTTCGACATCTGGTCTAGAGAACGGCGAAAACATAGGGAATCTGATACTTAGGTAATTAGAGGAAACTAGCTTGTCACGTGCCGGAAAACCTGTCAAGAAGGTTCTTGAATGAATCTATCTGATCACAGGCAGTAATTATACTGTAATCCATTGATCCTCACGGATCATAGGTAATGTAACCGACCAGATTGAGTATCGACTTGTACGCGTCCCCATCAAATACAAAACCTTTGGTGTTCACAAATGTTTTCCTGAACACAATTAAGTGATTTTACATAACAAAATGTTTTTGTTGGTGATCTAAATTGTCTATCATGGCGAATGGCGACTCAAAGTAACCGATGAAGACATGTGCTTCATACCATTACCACAGTATCTGAAGTAATCAAAAAGCTTAGCATTCAAAAAGCTCCGAAAAACAAATTAAAAAAAAAAAAAAAAAAAAAAAAAAAAAAAAAGAAAAAAATATTAAAAATTGGGGGGGGGGGGGGGGGGGTTAATATTTTTGGGGGGGGTTATTTTGGGGGGGGGGGGGGGGGGGGGGGGGGGGGGGGGGTTTTTTTTTGGGGGGTTGTTTTTTATTTTTTTTTTTTTTTGGGGGGGGGGGGGGGTTTTTTTTTTTTTTATTGAAGAAGTTTTGATTGGAAGTGGATTGAGTTTAGTGGTTGGTTTTTTGTATGATATTTTGAGGGAAATGTTGAAATATTGTGTTATGGTTATTTTTGATATTGGGATTTGAATTTTTGATATATATAAGTATTTAAAAAATAATGATTATTAATGTCTAAGATAAGATAAAGTATTAAAATATAGTGCATAATGATAATGTTATTGTATTAAAGATTTATTACCAAAGCATACAAGTGAAGTACCCCATCAAGAACGAGCTAAAGGACAAGCACGAGTTGAGCTTCTTCTCATGACTCAACTAGGGGGAGAATTGTTTAGGATCTCATAAATGGACCCAAACAAAAATCTTCGGTCACTCGAAGTTACAAGGACAAAATTCTAGCTCGAAAGACTATGTTATTTAATGTTAATTAATGTATAAGGGCCAGAGATGTAAAAAGCCCAAATAAAAGCCCTAAAAGCAAATCCATTTAGTATAAATTAGAACCCTATTAGTCAAAAATTTAGTTAGCTACTCTTTGCAATTTTCCTCATATAGAGTTTGTACCACTCTATGTTTCTGTTAATCAAAAGTTTGATGTTTTTAATCTTTGGTGTCATTAACTTGTGCTTTAATACCGGAATGATCTAGGGGAAACCTAACATAACTTTTAAGCAAACAGTACTAAATTATACTAAGAGTTGATAACTATAGTGAAACTTTTTATACTACCAGTACTAACTACTTAGCATAATTTCCATTATGTACCTGAGCAACAGTAACTCTAAGAATCCTAGAAGTCTTTTAAGTCCTAACAATCCTCCCCTAAACTTGATGTTCATCTTCTGAATCTTTAAGTTTTTTTGTTAAAAGTCTTCATCACTATTAGGAAGATGCATTTAAACCTTTTATTGACCCTTTTGTTGTTTTACCATAAGCTTGAGTAGTTGATAGCACATATCATTCTAATAATCAATTTGAAGTTTCTTGTTTAGCATATTTGTGATTATGATTGATGTGAGGGGATATCTCTTTTCAACTAACATAAAGATGTAGACATTTTCAAAACTTACAAAATGCACTCCACATGAATCATACAACTTCTAAATAGTCACTTTGTATCTTTGTAAATTTCTCCATACATCACTCTTTATGTTTGGTTCAAACATGACTTTTAAATCACCCCACAACACTCTTTCATGTTCATCTTCAGGCCTTGTATCACCATGCTTTGTCTTGATCAATTTCCAAAGACTCTGCAAATCTTCTCTGTCAATGCCTTGAAGCATCCTAATCATTGAAGAATATCTCTTGGAACTTGTATCTGCTCTTATCAATTGATAATGTACCATTATTTCTTCTTTAAGAAGCTTGTATTCAACAATCACTGGTGGTTTGGTAGCAAGTGGTATAACATCAATCGCTATATCGTCATCTTTTACTATCACCAAATGCTTTTTCAGCTTAGCTTCATCAACTTCTTCAACTTCTTCATTCTCATCTGTCTCTATAACATCCTCCATTCTTTGTCTCTTTGAAGATTCTTGTTGTTGCTCTTTCCCTGCTCTTTTCTTACCAAGAATCTTCTTTTTGATGTCTTTAGCTTTCTCCTAACTACTTTCTACTTTCTTTGACTTATCAGATTTCAGTTCATCCTCTGTTCCTTTAGTACTTTATTCTGTTTCCTTTTTGCTTTTTACTTCCTCAGAATCCATAGGACTAAAAGTATTTACTCTCCTCATTTCATTATCAAAAGCTCTGGAATCTCTTTCAATAATTCGTTATCTTTAACTAATTATGTTTTTGTAACCACCCATGTTTTTTAAGATAGGTATACATTAATTCCTCTTTTGAGCTTTAAGTTGGTGGCTGTCTTTTCTCTTCAGCTCTAAGCAATGTAAAGTGTTTTTTCTTTCTTTTGTTCACAACTCCTACAAAAAGTCTGATCTTTCTCAAGTAGTTTACTCGCCTTTGTTTCTTCCTGTTTGTAGCCTCTGAGCAAACTCAAAATCTGCCTCCATCAAAGCTGTGTAATTATCCCCAAGACCTCAATCAAAGCTATTTTGGCTCTTCTTTCCTTTTTCTTGCAACTTTTCTTCTATATAAGTTCAACCTCTAACTGAGCTGAAGATTTCTGCTAAATCTTTATCAAGAGCAACTTGATCTTTTCTTTTCAGAGGAACTTCAGGCTCAATCATGATTGCTTTGCCTTTGTCTTTAATCATTGAAGGTTGTGATTTTTGTGGAGTTCTGAATTCACTTGCCTACTGTACTACAACCCCTCTAACCTTGAGTCTTGTAGTTGTTGTTGTTGTCGTAGCAGCAGTAGTAACAACTTTAGGTTTAGCTGCTTTGATTTGAATAAGTGTCTGAGCCAAAGTTATTTCTTCAATAGTTGTAGGAGCAGCACTATCTTCAACACTAGTATCTACCTCTCTTTCCTTTACACTCTGCTCTTGTTTCTCACCAACTGACATATCCACATTTATCTCATCACCATGAAGATCATTTGTATCAAACATTCCTTCATTATCTGACCTCCCCTGGGTATCATCAACTAAAGAAACATCAGCATCCTTATCAATGTCTTTAATACTCCTCCCCTGTTTGGATGCATTTTCATGATCAACCAAACTATCTTTATCCTCAGAGGATTCAACTCTTCTAGACTTACCAACTTTCCTTAGTCTTTTTAATCATGTAGTTCTTGATTTTGGTTTCCTTTCTAACTTTTGGACCCTCTTCTTTAAATCAGCAATCTCCTTTGCTTGAGCATCCTTTGCCTTCTCTAAATCAAGAACCTGTTTTTGCAAGTTAGTACATAAAATCATCAATTCAGATAGTTGCATGTTATTCTCACCACTGAGAGGTAGATCATTAGAAGGTGTAGGAACACTGTCATCTTGTTGTGTCTCCTCTTGAGTAACTGTAGTGTCCTTCCTATGTTTCCTCCTGTACTGTTTCTTCTGAGATCTAGAGGATGATGGTTAAGTAGTAATGGGTGTCTGGTTAGAATCAGTAGGATTGCCTGAATCTACACCCTCATCTTGAGTAGGTTAAACCATCATTGTTTCAAACAAATGTGTTACTCTTCCCGAAAAATCCTTCCCTCTCTCCTCATATTGGCAAAGATTTTCTTTATGTGTGAAGGGTTAACATAAATCTTCTTGTGATGTGACATATCACCAAGCTGTTGATTAATGAAAACTTGTAGAAATCGTGGATACATCAGAAATTTAACCCCTCCATCTAAGTGTTTCACCATAGCATCTAAAATGTACTTAGACAGATTAAATTTTTGGTTTGTAGCCAAGCATATGATTAAAAAAGCCATTGTACTACTGAATTCGTTCCATGCAGTGGATTTGGCACTAAGGCATTGGGTAATGGTATGAATTAAGAACTTCCATTGCGAAGAAAAGAAAGCTTTATAAAATGTAAGCTTTTGAGAAGGTTTTTCATATCCCATCCGTTCTAGTTCTTCAAAAATTGTAGCAGTTGGCAAACAATCAATACCTCCTGCATCTTCCAAGTGAAGATCACTTCTAATGCTTGACTCCGTGATGATAAACAACTTCTATATCAATATGTGGCTTGGAACATGACGTTTCACGCATAGAATAGTGTTTTGCCTTAATCCGTTTGCCCAAAACTGTTGAATGCAAGATGTGTAGATGATAGGATTGATAGTCAATGCATAATGAATCTGATTAGCATTAAGAAAATCAATAATCTCATGAAACCCATCACTTTCAGCGAGTTTTTCCAAGAAAGCGACCATGTTGTGAGTGTCAGCAAAAGTTAAGGTTGACATTGTGTTGTGTTTTAATGATCAAATATAAAATTAAATTAGGGTTTATGGTTAGAGAGTGTTTAGCATATTTGTGATTATGATTGATGTGAGGGGATATCTCTTTTCAACTAACATAAAGATGTAGACATTTTCAAAACTTACAAAATGCACTCCACATGAATCATACAACTTTCTAAATCTCACTTTGGTATCTTGAAAATTTCTCCATACCAACAATCTTATTTTTGTCCAACATGTACTTTTTAAATCACCCCCACAACACTCATTCATGTTCAATACTTCAGGCCTTGTAACACCATGCTTTTGTCCTTGATCATTTCCAAAGTACTCAGCAAATCTTCTCTGTCAATGCCTTGAAGCCTCCTAATCTTGAAGAATATCTCTTGGAACTTGTATCTGCTCTAATCAATTTAATAATGTACCAATTATTTCAACTAAGAAGCATGTATCACCAATCACTGGTGGTTTGGTAGCAAGTGGTATAACATCAATCGCTATATCGTCATCTTTTACTATCACCAAATGCTTTTTCAGCTTAGCTTCATCAACTTCTTCAACTTCTTCATTCTCATCTGTCTCTATAACATCCTCCATTCTTTGTCTCTTTGAAGATTCTTGTTGTTGCTCTTTCCCTGCTCTTTTCTTACCAAGAATCTTCTTTTTGATGTCTTTAGCTTTCTCCTAACTACTTTCTACTTTCTTTGACTTATCAGATTTCAGTTCATCCTCTGTTCCTTTAGTACTTTATTCTGTTTCCTTTTTGCTTTTTACTTCCTCAGAATCCATAGGACTAAAAGTATTTACTCTCCTCATTTCATTATCAAATAGCTTCTGGATCTCTTCATATTTCTTTATCTTTAACTAATTATGTTTGTATCCACCCATGTTTTTAAGATAGGTAGACATTAGATTCCTCTTTTGAGCTTTAGTTGGTGGCTTTCTTCTTTTCTCTTCAGCTCTAAGCATTGTAAAGTGTTTCTTTCTTTTGTTCATAAGCTCTACAAACAGTCTTGATCTTTCTTCAATAGTTATCTCTCCTTGTTCTTCTGTTTGTAGCCTCTAAGCTAACTCAAAATCTGCCTCCATCAAAGCTTGTGTATTATCCCATGACTCAATCAAAGCTATGTTGGCTTCTTCTTCCTTTTTTCTTGCAAGCTTTTCTTCTTCTATAAGTTCAGCCTCTAACTGAGCTTGAAGATTTCTTGCTAAATCTTTATCAAGAGCAACTTGATCTTTTCTTTTCAGAGGAACTTCAGGCTCAATCATGATTGCTTTGCCTTTGTCTTTAATCATTGAAGGTTGTGATTTTTGTGGAGTTCTGAATTCACTTGCCTACTGTACTACAACCCCTCTAACCTTGAGTCTTGTAGTTGTTGTTGTTGTCGTAGCAGCAGTAGTAACAACTTTAGGTTTAGCTGCTTTGATTTGAATAAGTGTCTGAGCCAAAGTTATTTCTTCAATAGTTGTAGGAGCAGCACTATCTTCAACACTAGTATCTACCTCTCTTTCCTTTACACTCTGCTCTTGTTTCTCACCAACTGACATATCCACATTTATCTCATCACCATGAAGATCATTTGTATCAAACATTCCTTCATTATCTGACCTCCCCTGGGTATCATCAACTAAAGAAACATCAGCATCCTTATCAATGTCTTCAATACTCCTCCCCTGTTTGGATGACATTTTTCATGAATCAACCAAACAATCGTAAACCTCAAGAGGATTCAACTCTTCTAGACTTACCAACTTTCCTTAGTCTTTTTAATCATGTAGTTCTTGATTTTGGTTTCCTTTCTAACTTTTGGACCCTCTTCTTTAAATCAGCAATCTCCTTTGCTTGAGCATCCTTCGTCTTCTCTAAATCAAGAACCTATTTTTGCAAGTTAGTACATAAAATCATCAATTCAGATAGTTGCATGCTATCCTTACCACTGAGAGGTGGATCATTGGAAGGTGTAGGAACACAGTCATCTTGTTATGTCTCCTCATTAGTAACTGCAGTGTCCTTCCGCTGTTTCCTCCTGGACTGTTTCTTCTGAGATCTAGAGAATGATGGTTGAGTAGTAATAGGTGTCTGGTTAGAATCAGTAGGAATTCCTGAATCTACACCCTCTTCTTGATTAGCTTAAACCATCATTGTTTCAAACAAGGGTGTTACTCTTCCAGAAAAATCCTTTCCTTCTCTCTGCATATTGGCAAAGATTTTCTTTGTTTGTGAAGGGTTAACATAAATCTTCTTGTGATGTGACATATCACCTAGCTGTTGATTAATGAAAACTTGTAGAAATCATGGATACATCAGAAACTTAACCCCTCCATCTAACTGTTTCACCATAGCATCAAAAATGCACTTAGACAGATTAAAATTTTGGTTTGTAGCCAAGTATATGATTAAAGAAGCCATTGTACTACTGAATTCGTTCCATGCAGTGGATTTGGCACTAAGGCATTGGGTAATGGTAAGAATTAAGGAACTTCCCATTGCGAAGAAAAAGGACAGCTTTATAAAATGTAAGCTTTGGAAGGTTTTTCATATCCCACCCGTTCTAGTTCTTCAAAAATTGTAGCAGTTGGCAAACAATCAATACCTCCTGCATCTTCCAAGTGAAGATCACTTCTAATGCTTGACTCCGTGATGATAACCTTCTTCTTATCAATTATGGCTTGTAACTGACGTTCACCATTGATAGTGTTTGCCTTTTCCGTTGCCCAAAACTGTTGAATGCAAGATGTGTAGATGATAGGATTGATAGTCAATGCATAATGAATCTGATTAGCATTAAGAAAATCAATAATCTCATGAAACCCATCACTTTCAGCGAGTTTTTCCAAGAAAGCGACCATGTTGTGAGTGTCAGCAAAAGTTAAGGTTGACATTGTGTTGTGTTTTAATGATCAAATATAACTTGTGTACCTGTAGATTCATTAATGATTGTACATGCATGAACTGGTACATAATTCATAGATTGGGTTAGAGAATCAATATCAAATAGCCACTTTGGACCATTCTCTTCTATCATAGGCTTATTTTCTAAAAAACCAATATGCAAGTTTTCTTCTACCCTCCTGGTTCTAGTGTTGTATACCCTAAAAGCCTTACTACTCAAAGAATATCCAACAAAGAAACCTTCATCACTTTTGCCATCAAACTTGCCTAAACTGTCTAAAGTATTAAGAATCATAACATGACATCCAAATGGTTTCATAAAGCTTAGAGCTGGTTTAAAACCTCTAAAAGTTCATAAGGTGTCTTGTTATGAGGCTTGACTACTAAGACTTTATTCTGCACATAGCAAGCAGTACTAACTGCTTCAGCCCAAAATGTGGTAGGTAACTTAGATTCAGCTAACATTGTTCTAGCAGCCTCAAATAGTGTCCTATTCCTCCTCTCAGCCACACCATTTTGCTGAGGAGTCCTGGCTACACTGTATTCCTCTTAATACCTTTTTCTCTGCAAAAATCATCCATAACTTTATTCTTAAACTCTGTTCCATTATCACTCCTGATTATTTTCACTTTCTTATCCACAAGGTTTTCTATTTCTTTGATAAAGTTCTTAAGAATCTCACTGGTTTCATCCTTAGTTGTTAAAAAGAAAACCTATGTAAACCTGCTATAATCATTAGTGACTACTAAGAAATACTTCTTATGCATTAATCTGCTCACAAAAGTTGGACCAAACAAATCCATATGAAGCATAAACAAAGGCTTAGTAATTGGATTCAAAACTTTAGACTTACAAGAAGCTCTGTGTTGCTTCCCTTTAAGACAAGCAACACAGGTTTGGTCATTTTCAAAATGTTTTGTAGGCAATCCTCTTATAAGATTATCCTTAACAAGCTTATTTATGTTCTTAAAATTAATATGACCAAGCCTCCTATGCTAGAGTATTAATTCATCTAATGTAGCCTTTGCAACAAGACAAGTTAAACTCTCTTTAGGAACAATGTTCTTCATATCAAAACTGTACATATTGTCCTCTTTAGGAATTTTAAGAAGTATCTGATTTTCATCAGGAAACTTAAAATTAGGAGATAAGACAAGACATTCAGTGTCAGTAAAAAGGACATAGTTCTTTTTGTCACACATCTGTGAGACACTAAAAAGATTGAATTTTAACTCATTGACAAAGTATACATCTTCAAAATCAAGACTATCAGTTTTGAGAAATTCTACCACCATGAGCTCCTCCTCCAAATGTAACATAACCTCTATCAAATTCCTTGAAATCTGAGAGATAAGCTATGTTTCCAGTCATGTGCCTTGAGCATCCACTATCAATAAATCCTATATCATCTTGTTGTGGCTTGCCCTGCACATAAAGATAAGGAAATTAGATTCATTTAGGGACCCAAGCCATCACTGACTTGGATCTGCCTCGTGCATCAATGTAATTATGTTTCTTCAAAGTGATTGATGCACTATTAGGTTTAGTAGGTCTCCAAACCCAACATGCTGGGGCATTTACATCATTTGTCTGATTAACCCTAACAGCATTAACAACTGCAGAATTTGGCCTAGCAGTTTTAACTACTTTTGGCCTAGCAGTATTAACTGCTTATGGCCTAGCAGTATTAACTGCTTGTGCCTTGGCAATATTAACTTTATGTGTAATCCTTTTGTTAGATAATGCTGTTTTAGATTGAAAGGGTCTTCTTACCGTTGATTGTGCTGTTTTTGGGAAACATGACATTGGTTTAGCACTAAAAACTGTAGATTTAGGATGAGCAGTATTAACTGTCCTAGCAGTATTAAATGGTTTTAGGCCAATTTTCATTAAAACAACTCTTGGAACCATGTTCCTTTAAGCATTAGGGTGAGTCCTTTTGGTAGTATAGTTGTAGTTCACCCTGTTATAATTATTCTCATATACCATCCTTTCCCTTTGATGGTATTTGCACTGAGCCTGTACATGATTAAAACTCCCACAAATAAAGCAAGCTTTGTTATACATCACAAAATCACTTCCTAGTTGATTGGACTTCTGCCCATTCCAATTCCTTTGATTCCCTCTAGGAGTTTGTGATCTATACATCTCAGCATACCTAACTGACTTTTTAACTGATTTTTCATGATTTTTAGGTTTGACAGACTCTACCTTTTTATCAATAGGAAAAACAGTTTCTTTATCAACATTAAGTGAAGACTCAACAAAGCTACTTGTATCTTTTGATACTTGTTCTTTTACCAAAGAGTTATTAGAATTTTCCTTAGAATCATTTGATTTCTTATCACAAACAACATTTGACTCTTTCTTTCTATCCTCAGAATCATACCCTTTGAATTCAGGCTCTTTGAATTCATCAAGACCAGAATAAGATAGATCAAGCTTTTTAGGTCTATTATAGATTAATGGATGAGGTGGAGGAACAACATTATACCCCAAACCCTTTTTACTTTTATCAGTTATCTGACTCTCTAACAACTTGTCTAGGTCTTTTGAGGCTTTATCAAATTTCTTAATTTTAAATTTAATGCCCTTTTTTTCTTTCTTAACTTTTTTAAACTTACTATAGGGGGCACTTCTATATACTTTCGACGAACTTTTTTTTCGATTATTTTTTTGAGTCACGTTTAAAAAAATCACATATGATTTGTATCACAATCACATTTGATTTTGTAAAATCACGTGTTATTTTTTCAGACGTGACTGAAAAAAATAATCGAAAAAAAAGTTCGTCGAAAGTATACATAAGTGCCCCTCTATAGAAAGACGATTTAATTTTCGTCGCGATGGTTTGTCTCGTTTTACGTAACGATTAACTGTTTGTGAGATATTTAATTTTTAAAAAATAGGATGAAAGTGGGTTTTTTAATTAAATTAAAATAAAAATTAATTTAAACTATTAGATGAAAATAAAATGAATAGTTAAGATGAAATAGATTGTTCTTTAATTAGACGGTGTTCTACATAGAACTTTTCTTAAACTTATATGTTAAATAACTTTCCGCTGGGTCAACCAAATTAGTACTGTTGTTAAATGACGTATGCCATTTACGTAAAACTAAATAGTTGAACGGAAATCCGGGCTTATTATATGAAAGTAACGTACAAGTGCTCGATTCACAGTTAAACTTTGAATGACTTGAGTAAACAAATTCGAGCACTAGTACCATCTAGTCACATGTATGTTGAAATCTATGCTCCGTTTTAGCCAAAAAAAAACATTTTACTACGTTTAAAAGACATTTAGACCGTAAAAAAACTGCCTGATTTAACATCATAGGAATCTAATCAACCTGTCAAAGTGACATATTGGAGTGATTAAGGGGAAACATACAACTTTTTGAGTGCGATTATAATGCCATGTCTAATCACCTTGTATTTAGTGTTCTTTTTTTGCATAAAAACATGGACAAAAACATACTCCTTCGGTCTCAAAATTATTGTTTCTTATTGATTTTTTAAATTTTTTTCTTCCAACTTAACCTTAAAAATTTTCGTTTGTTTTTTATATAATATTTAATGAAAATCATAATTATAAAAATACATTTAAAAACCAATCAATTCATATATTTTTCATTAAGTATTATATAACACAAAAAAAAACATTTAAAGTTAAAATTGAAAAAAAATACCTTGAAAAATCAATATGGGACAATAATTTTAAGACGAAGAGAGTATTATAATTTGCTAGTGGTCGATTTGTTATTGAGTAGATTTGGATATTGGATATCGTGTCAAGCCTTGACTGGCGACCCAAGACAGTAAACTAGATCCCTCGAGATCACCCTTTGCCCTAATTACAGTAAATACTAACGACTAAAATAAGACATCACATAGTGCTTCAATAATGTCCTTTCATGGCATTATTCTTTTTTTCCCAAGTGGGAAATTCATTTTGTCTAAATTTAATCTATATAATGCCATGAATACAAGCTTTAGGGTTTGTTTCATACCTACATACACTTCACGTACAAATCTTTCTCTCTCTTCATCTTTCAAATTTTTGAGAGAGAGAGAAAGAGAGAACTCAAGTGTTGAAATGAAGAAACGTCAAGTGGTTGTTAAGAAAAGTAGTTCTAATAGAACTTCAAGTGCATCAACGAATCGTAGAGTTCGTTATGGAGAGTGCCAAAAGAATCATGCTGCGAATATAGGAGGGTATGCTGTAGATGGATGTAGGGAGTTCATGGCAAGTGGAGAGGAAGGTACTACGGCTGCTGTTTCATGCGCAGCGTGTGGCTGTCACCGGAGTTTTCACCGCAGAGAAGTGGATGAAGTTGTGAGTGAGAGTTCATCAACATCTGAATTCTAAGGTGCATCAAACAGGTCAAAAAAGATGGCCTGCTTGGATTGATCTTCTGAATACAATTTATACATTCACACATGTATCCATGCATATCTTATATATCTTTTTTATAGGATTTCAAATATCTATTTGTATTGATTGTTTTAATAGCTTTTTGTACAAAACAACTAATTAATTGCTCCTGTCATCAAAGGTATACAGTGACTCTAAGCTACAAAAGTTGTATAGCTACAAACTATCTATTTTGGTTTTCCACATGTAATAGTCTATCATCAATCATATGTTTATTGATGTATTCTTATAACTGTATTGGGCATTGTCCAAATATTAAACTCGAAGAAAGTACCGATTAATTACAATTTCGACCCAAACAAGTTTTCGACAAAAACTTTGCAGTTCCAAAGAAATATTATTTAAAGCAACTTTCTGTAAATGTAAAGCATAACTAGCTTTAGATGGAAGATGAAGATCTTTATTATGTTTGCAAATACATATATAGGTGTACCATATATGAATTAAGTAAATATTAATTAAAAACTGATAAGAGGTGGGAGGATAATAAAATATACAAGTTTGCATGCATTATTTTGTAGGATAGAAATGAAGAGATGGAGTTTGGATGTCACATGGATACAGCAAATTAACAACCCTGCAGCTTTACATCTTCAATCTTGATGACTTTCATGGATGGATCTTGTCCCCCTTTTGAATTTACATACTGTTCTAGCCTGCCAAATGTGTATTTTATAAGTTTGTGTTCCCTTTCATTTCATCTACATAATAAGCAACACAAAGTCAATGCCTTTATTCCTATTTTATATCCAATGATCATCATACCATATAAGTTTCGATTGTCTAGGGAGCCTTTTATGTTTCAAAAATCCCATGGATTAAGTATTAAATTCGTCGCATCCACAATCATGAGCCGGATATACTCGATATATAAAAACTTTTTTTTTATAACGGCAAGTTAGTTGTTAGTGATTCGAGCTCACAATGACATGCTAGTATGCAAGACTCGAACATTCGCCTTAGGGGATAAACCCCACTCCTTTTTCGCTCCTGAAGGAAAACCCACACGGTGAGGCTCGAACCCGAGACCTCTCACATATAGAATTTCAAAACAATAAGTGTCTAAAGTTTTTTGTAGGGTGACCAATTGTAGTTGGTGTTTTCGCTTATAAGTTCACAGCCTAGGGTTAATTTATAAGTTATATTTTATCTTTCTGAATCGATTTCGTGAGTAAGAAAGCTAGTCCTTACGATTTGGTCGTGTTAAATGCTAACTTGTTTACTTGGTTACTTTAATTAGTTTTGCTTCACATATATGAAATAATAATGTTAACTTTCACTGGGGCATGCATATGATATGATGATTAATCATTTGTTTATCCTATAGGGTTTAGGCACGTTTTTGTAGGGCCTGATTTTTGGTCCCTTTCTTTGTCGAAAGCTCTTGTTTGACATAGGTTTGAATTATTAACGTTAATACTAGCTTGTAGACGAAACCCAACGATACATTTGGTCAATTTTGGGTTATATTTTATTCAGAATTAGTTGAATAGATGAAGCTAAATTATTATCTGAAACGGTCATAGCTAGCTAGGTCACACACATTAAAATTTTAATGTTTCGTCTCAGTTGTCGAAGTCATGGCCCGTGTTTTATCACATGTTTTTTATTGGGTGTTCGTCTTAACTTAATAATGCATCTTGCTGGTTTTGGATGAAGGTATTTTTGCCTTTGATCGTTATTAATTTTTACAATTATAATTCCTTGGTTTGTTGTACTTCTAGTGTGTTTTGGGTGAGGATACTATCGTTGTAAATCCTATTATCCTGCTAGTTTTATTTATGCATAAAAGATCGAAGTCACGCTCAATAATCACCAGCTTTTATGACCTCTTAACCTCTTTACAAAAATGAACTATAATAGCTTTAGCGACAACTTTCTAACGTTTCACGACTTTCACCGTTGCTATAACCCAGAAACCTTAGTAGTGTAGCCGTGTAGCTAGCTTTGTCATCTGAACCCATACTGATTTCTTTAACATGATTTAGTATGGCATTTGTTAATGACCCGTAACACAATTCGTTTATTTTGTCGACGTATACAATATTACTTTTAAACACATAGAAATTATCAATATTACACGAGCAACTAAAGAGTTCCAAATTGTTGCACGTTTATTTGCACTTTTAGGCTGTCAAACATGCAACACTCATATACTTTAATGCCAATCTTTACCAAACGGTCCCAGGCACACATTGTAGAAACACGTTTGCTTCGCAAACAAGTATTAGCTAGTTTCAATTGTTTGTCTGTTAAAAAGCTTTCTACTCGGGACATATATAATCTTTTGTTTATTAGCACTGGCTTGCTATTGGATCTGGCTCCTATCATGCTTAATTGGCCCATGGACTTATTGAGAATAATGCAGTCTTGGTTATAATTACCCAAAGAACGTATTTGGTGGCTTGGTGCAACTCGAAGTAGGGGTACTCCCGATTCGGCTAATACAAGACAAATCAAAAACCGAAATCAAATCGAATGGAAGTAAAACTAAATCGATTTTCAGGTCAAAACTGAATTGAATTTAAAATTCGATTTTCTTTTGGTTTTGACAAAACCTCAACTGCAAATCGAATTTGTATCAATATATTTTGTAATAATTATAGAGTAAATTGCATAAATCGTCCCTAAAGTTTGGCTAAATTGCATGTTTCATCCCAAACATTACGAAAGTGCAAGGATCGTCCCTGTGGGGAAACATTTGGTGCAAGTATCGTCCCTGCAGGGACGATAATTGCACCAAATGTTTCCTCACAGGGACGATACTTGCAACAAAGGTTTCTCACAAGGACAATCCTTGCACTTTCGTGACGTTTGGGACGAAACATGCAATTTGGCTAAACTTTTGAGACGATTTATGCAATTTACTCATAATTATATAAATAAAAAAATCATCAAAAGCTTTTTTTAATACAAATTTAAGATCTTTTAGGTTTATAAATCTTATTTTTTTGTTAGTAATATATATTTTCATTATAGTTTAAGTATATATTTGTTAATACAAATAACCGCATAAAAATATCATTTTTATTTAACAAGTTATCTACGTTTTGTTAATGACAAATCAAATATAAAACTTATTAAATAAAAGTTTGATTAAACAAGTGTTAGACATGTTTATCCTTTTACGTAAATCACTTAATGTATGTACATTAATCTCTTAAAATCGCATAATGATCAAATAAAGTTTTACTCCCTTTTATACAATAGCGAAGCAAATGACAATGCTTATGGCCATAACGTTGCGTTTTGGGCTTTCCAAAATGACGTCGGTTAAGGCTTGGGTTATGTTACACCCGTAACTGGTTTTATGTATATAATTACTAGAATGTCATTGGATAAGTTTGACTATGACTTTTATGTATGGAAAGACTAAATATGATTGGTTAGTCAGTTTGTGATAAGTTGGTAGTCAAACCAAATAGTCAAACTTATGTTAAGTGTTAGTCATGTGTTATGTAAATGGTTATTTTAGGTAAAATATATAAATAGTTTTAGAAAAGACTATGTGACCTAACTATAAAGAAATATGAGTTGAGGGACTAAAAGTGCCAAAGTGGCAACCTTCCAACCAACTCTTAGATAATTTCATACTTTCCTAAGGAGTTCCATATTGTTCTCTTGTGTTGTGTGGGTGACGAGCCAAGAGAGAAAGAGAGGGAAACAGTGTTGGAATTTATAACATATTAACACTTTAATAATCACGAGTTTACGCAACGAAAGGCAAGAACACATATAGTATAAAGTAGTTAACATAAGATCAAGAATCATGTACCTTTTAGCAAATAAAGCAAACGAACAAGATTCTTAAACACACGTGCGTGTGTTAAACTAACAAACGCGTGAAACCACTTAGTTTAGATTATGAATCCTCTATGCGATACACACACAATAAGTCCTTAGCAAACAATTAAGTATTCTAGCACTAGTAGTGATAAAGCTAACGATCCTTTAATTCTTGAACAAGCAAGTCGAACGAGCATTCCTTATGAATTGGAGTCGATCGAACAAAACCAAACGAAACCCTTTGTGGGTTCTTGAAACCAGTCAACCACAAGGGAAAGAAAGAAGGAGAGATTTAGGGTTTTGGATTTTCTAGCATTAGTAAAAATGAACCCTTAACCTCCTTATATAGGGTAGATTACTTGGCTTGCAAGTCAAGCAATCCCAACCCTATTAGGAATCCTTCATCGACCGGTTAAGGCACCAAGGGGGTTTCTCGAACTTTCCTTTTTCTACGTTTTATATTTAAGTCCTTCTAGTTAACAATTAATGATCATTTGTAAATCCCGTTAAGTAACTAATTAATTAACGCTCGTTATAGCTTTATTACTAATTAATATATTCAAATAATATATTAATTTATAATTATTTTACGTATTAACGCGTGCGTCTCTATAGGCTCACATAATTCTCGGACATATATTATTTGATATATGTATATATCCCAACAGCTCCCACTTGGACGTGTCACAAATAATATAATAACATTGATAAGCGTCTAGAAACACACAAATGTTCTCAGAAATACCTAAGTGTAGTTTCGTAAATTCACAGTTAAATGATTTAAAACATTTATCATCCATTTGTTTTCGATGCTGTGTTAAAAATGGATATGGATCTAAATCATTACATTATTTAACGATTATGTTTCTTGATTATGTAATTAATAAAGATTACCAAAATTCATCGAGACATTCTAGATTAACTTTTGGTACTACCACACATAAATCTGATTAATCCAACGAGGGGCCCAATGGCATCATTCTTCAATAGCTGGTTGAAGGAGCAAATTCTATATTGAATATGCGTGTCAGTCATATGCTTCACAACACTTCTGAAAATAGTCCTTATTAGTTACCTTGTTCAGGATTAGTTAAACTATAACAAGAATTGTTATCCGCACATGTAAGACCTACTTGCATCTCAAGTCTAAGGATTAGTAAATAAAATCACTTACAAGATTCACTTGATAACGCTGATCCATAAAGTGATAATCTTGTTAGCTGGGGAAGTCCGATATGTAAACTTATGAATATCATGTGAGTTTGACAGACACATTCTTTAATATTTCAAAAATATTACCAATCACTCATATTTGTCTTAATTCAACAATACTCCCATATTGTTGATCGACCATGAACTAATTTAGAAAATAAAATTATTCATGGATTTTAACATGCAATGTGATAACCGATGATTTTTCCTAAGTTATAGTAGTCCATAATACTATGACTTTATATTTTCATATTACTATCTGATTGAATTTCTATAGCACGCCTCAGATTTTGACTGTTGTTGACTTTTACTGTACGCAAAACAGTTACAGTGCTGACGGTTGTCAACTGATAATTTTCTAAGTTAATAATTCACTTTATGCTTGAATTATTACTTTTTAAACATTTACGTTCACTTTAAACTATTTACCGAGAAGTCATCCCGTAAACAAGGAAAAACATCACACAACGCGTATTGACACGACAATAATTAAATTTTATGTTTAATTATCCCAAATCATTTTAATAAACTTATTTTTATAAGTTATTGCATATTTCTTAAAAACGTTTGCATAAAATGCGAATTTACGAGTTATGTTTACATTTAACGGAACAAGAAACTACACAAAAATTCAAATTTATGTCTATACTAAAATAAAACATTTTTAACTATAAAATTATTTCTTTTGATATTTTAAGACTACTAAACTTATTTACAACACTTACTTAAATACGTGAACTTTTGGGATTTTGTTTACTAACGAACTAAGCACAACACAAGTCCCGACAAAAGACAAAAATCAAATGGGATACCGACCTAGGATCCCTTAACCAACCGGACCCCTTAGAGACAAGCTAGCATCATTTTTGGATCCGAATTGTCCTATATTTTTCCATGTCTCTCATTTTGAAAACACACACTACAACACCTAAAACACACATCAACAAAAACTCTCCATTCTCCTTTCTTTCTTAGTTCGGAAGAGCACCCAACAACACCAAAAACCATTCATTTTCATCTTATTTCAAGAACACAGAAGCTTAAATACACTCGGGTTTGATTCTAGTGATCATTTGGGTATATAAACAATGTTTGGGTTGTTTGGTTAACTTTAATCTTCTTCTAAAACTCTCATTTTTGTAAGTAATCATTTCTTAATAATACTTGTACTTTTGTTAATCTTATGATATATAAACATTAGTTGTACATTTATTTTTGTAAAATGAAAAGCTAAAAAGTTATAAAAATGTAAAAAGGGTTGTGTTTTGGTTCGAACAAAATAAAAAGAAACATAAAGAAATTATCATTGTAATATTATGGTTGTGTTGGTAAAATAAAACTTTTGGTCATATATGCTTATAGCTTATTCGGCTTAATAATAAGCACACGAGTGCTTATTATTGCTTATTTTGGTCTCAACAATAAAAGGAAAACAAAAGAAAAGTTGTTTTGGTCATTTAAAACTTTCGTCCTATATTTATAGCTTATTTTCGTGGCTTACTTTTGAAATTAAAAAAGACCTCGTAGCTTAATAACTTATTTATAAGCTATTCATAGCTTATTTTGGGCTTATAAGGTCTCAGTCCAAAAGGGACAAATAAGTCGTGGCTTATTTGTACCTTTTGTGGTTTCGGCTTATTTTGTGGCTTATGATTCTAGCTTATTTTGATACTAAAAGTGTTTATTCACTTATTATATAGCTTATGGATTTTATTTTGGGCTTGTTATATTTTTGAAGTGTTTGTTGGGCTTATGCATGCCAACGGCCCAACTAAGGCCCAACAAGCTTCAGCTTAATTTTGGGGTTTTTCGTTTGGCTTATTTTCAACTTAGTCGTAGTGCTTATTTTAATCGAAAAATGTCGGTTTAAGAGGTTAGATAGCTAGTTGTGGTCATTGGGCTGGAAAGCCCAAAGTGAGCCCATTAAGCTCACGGCTTATGACTTGTTTGACTACACGGCTTATTTTGTCGACTTACTACTTTTGCTTATTTTACTTTGGTATTTTTGGCTTATTTATATTATTGGATTTTTTGTTATTTGGGCTAACTAGTAAACTCGTATTGGGCCAATTATGGGCTAAAGGCTAAACTCGCGATTTTGCACTAACATTGGGCCTTATGGCCCAATAAGTGAAAAACAAGTAAACTAAAACATATAAAACAGATTTTTGATCGATTTAGTTGAATTATACTTATATAAGTTTAGGATGGTTAAAATAGTCGTTTGGAAATGTATTTTGATAAAACGTAGCGTAAACGTGGATTTTGGCATTTTGTCAGAAAATGATTTATTAAGAAAAAAGTGTTTAGGAATAAGGTCTACAACCTTGGAAAGTGTTTATAAACGAACAAGTCTTGCCGAAATCTTATAAAAATATTATACTTAGAAATATTTTCACAAAGCCTTACTTTCTTAAAAACTCGACAAAAAGACGAAATAATAAAATATTACTACCTCCGTCCCATAATAAGTGTCCACTTAAAATTTTCAAAGTCTTTGTTATTGAATTTTGACCATAAATATTTGTATTTGTGTTATATAATACTTAATAAAAGTTATATGAATAGATTTGGTTTTTAAATGAATTTTCAATGGTATAATTTTCATCGAGTATTATATAACACAAATAAAAAATATTTATGGTCAAAGTTAGATAAAAAAAGACTAAAAAAAGTCCAAGTGGACACTTATTATGGGACGGAGGGAGTATTATTTTAATAATCAACTAAAAGACGAATAATATATTTTATAATTTTATAATTTATAAAACTCCTACCATTCATTTTGCATATTTAAAACGTGTAATACTTATACTTTAAACACTCAATCTCATTAACTAGGGGTATTGGGTAAATTGCTGAAACATGTTTAATTCTTATTTATGTGATTTTATTCGTGATGCTTATACAATAATTTCTTATATATTCATTTCTCATTTATTTGTTTCTCACTTACTTATTTCCTGTTTACTCCTCGTTTAATTAATTCTTATTTACTTACTATTTAGTCCTGGATCTTCAATTTAATTTCTTATATAATACATATATGTACATATGTATCGTACTTTGACATAAATTCATCGAGTCAAACTTATCAACCACCACACAAACAAAGATACAAAACCTTTTATAAAAAAATAATACAAAACCTTTTACAAACTTATATGCATCATTTCATTCTCATATAGTGCGTTTTTAAAATAAACCTTTATTAATAGGTCATGGTCGGGCACCGTTGCACGTTATTCAGTGATCATCTATTTTCAGCTACTTTCATCCTTACCTAATGTGAGTTCTCGTAGCCCCACTTTTAAACTATTTTCCTTGGGGGAAATGATACTCAAATCCTTTTCAAACTGTTTTACTATTGTGCTAAACTATTTTCATTCTTTTTGGACAATGTTATGTGTCTATAATTGCGTATGTGGATACTGCTATATATGCTCAGGCATGCTATTTGAATTTCTTCATACAACTACTTAGCCGACTGTGTAGCTCCAGCTGGTAGGCGATAGGTGCGGAAATCTATAAGCATTTAGGTCATGATTGACCGGTTTATTTGACTAAAATGCTATGACTTAATATGACTTGTTATGATTGCTATTGGAATACTATTCGTACTGCTTGCACACCACTATTGTATTGCACTATTGTCCCACTCCTAAATTCTAGCACATCAACTGGGTTTATACTCTAAACCTACGAGCTCACCCATTTTATGTTGACCTTTTCTAGTATCATTTTCAGGTGATCAGCATTTACAAATAGATGGTACTTGGAATCAAAGTTACGCATTGGCCAAGATGTTTTCTAAAGTCAAAGTTTTCTTCCATCAAAGACTGTATTTCATGTAACATTGTAAATTAAATTTCTTATAACTAAGTATGATGTAATCTACTATCGTATGCGATGTGTCTCCGAAATGTCGAACCTCGTATCAGAGCCTAAGGTTATAAAGAATGCCGGTTTTTCAAAAATAAAAACCCAACTATAAACAAACTAAAGTTTTCATAAAACCTCAAACATGATAAGAGTTGACTAGACTGAGCATTCCATTGTTTTCCTAAATTGTGCATAGCCTGATCAACTATGCCTAATTCACGAGGGGTCATGGAATGATGGAGGTAGTTTCCTTGAACCATGCTAGGTCGGACATAAACCCTAGATCACCTGAAATTACGTCGACCTTATGTGTACATACCTGTTTTATGTGTTATGTCATTGTCTTATGATTGTTACTGCGCGTGTTTGCTTTACTTTTTACTATATGATCACTATCGCTTATGTTTGGTTGACATGCTTCCTTGCAATGCTCTATATGTTGTCATGCGTACTTATACTTTGCTACTGCTTACTTATATACATGCAGGCCTATACTATTATTTTCTATTTTGAATACTATACTAAACATTATTTCAGATGCGTCCTGATATTAAGTTGTCAGACGGCTAACGTTGAATACATTATTTTGGATATATTATTTTGGTAACACTATTTAGGATACACTATTTTTGAAAACACTATTTTGAAATATTTTCTTTATATACTAATTTGGGTACACAACTACACAGTTGTTGCCCTATGCTATTATGCCACGGTTGTCATGTGCCCTGTCCCCCACCTCACACTACTCACTTTATTAGAGGTCTGAATACATCGCATTCTAAGCCGATGAATTAGATTACATCCTTAGTCGCACTAGGAACAACCCACTGATTAGCGTAGTCGCAATTAGTGGTACTGTCATACAATTAGGGCTTTAGAGACTACAAATAGGACAATAGGATTCATGAGAAGGTGATAACCTTCGACTGAGTTCCTTACGTCAACCGTGGTAATAGTGCCCGCCCTAGTGTTCGTGTTTCAGAGATGGTACCAATATGGACGACCCGAAGTCTTTCGGTCAAAATTTTTATACAATTGAAACGTTTTCTTACAAACCTTACGAAGTACAAAAATTTAGGATTTTCTATGGTTGATGGTTTTAAATATAAATCGTTTTGAACACATGTTCAAACGTTAATTTTCTTGAAAGTAAAAAATCCTGACCACATACGACAAATCGCTTAGTCGATACACAAATTTTTACAAACATCTTTTCACATGACTATAATTAACAAAAACTTCAAACAATGTTGCTCCAAACTACATTTATGGTCAAAATTTTAAAACCATGCCTCCGAGAAGGGACACGCACTATTCAGCTATTAGAAACGAACCAAATGCCTCTAATTATCAATAAAAATTTTCGAATGCTCCAAACCTTTGACACCTGATTCTGCCCTTAGAAACTTTGATTTATAGATCATCATCTTCAACTTCTCATACGCCCGTCTACACGTTCCTCTTTGATGTTTTCACATCAGGGGCTATCTTCTGAAATTCTTTTATATCAACTATGAGATTACTAGTAATGTTCATCCTCGTTGTTTAAACTCTAACTGGTCCTACCCTTATTTTCGGTATATGACGTCAGCAACTACACTTACTCTTCTTAGGCGATAAGGATGCCACTGTCGCGACCCACTGCTAACCTCGCTCACGCTACTCGACTTAATATGAGAACCTTCTTACGAAACATGTACATAGACTCTTGTGGCCTGTACAGATAAGACACTACGCACCATACAAATATCGTCTCCATAATTTTAATTTAAGACTACGACTGCCAACTCTATACCACGAATTTGATATTCCTTCGCATTTCCTTCAACTGCCTTGAAACAACCTTCTTCACATTGGGAAGCCTTCATTCTTACTTCTTCAATCTTCGTATACAGCGATCGTTCCTTCATTCGGAGATGCAGCCCTAATAATCTTTCTATCCTATATAGTTCTTACCTTGATACATGGCTAACGATTCCCTTCTTAAATGATTTCTAATTGTCCTCCATCTACAAATTCTGCAACTAGTACTCTATCTAATCTCTTCAATTCACAATTTACACGATAGTACGAAGAAGAAGTCGCAAAACATCTTGTAGCACCAGACGCCAGATGCGAGCAGGTTCTTTGTTTTTCTTTCATGTTGATCTTCTGACTTTCTTGGTGAGTCCATAAGTAACCACAATTTCCAAAAATTAGCTATGCAGTGCAGCCTCAAGAAAATTGACCTAATCGATTGCACTAGTAACAAGTGTTCATGCCAATCTACACCGACTTATACCCCGTTTCGCATAAGCCATTTTAGATTCTGTTGAAGACCGTATAGAGAACGACTAATCCTCCTCTCCCTGATAGATACATGATGTTCTGTAATACGACGCCTCCTTCCCCATCGTCTTTACCAATTTCCCTCTAAACAACTCACTTTCCTCGACTGTACTCCTAACCTTCTTCGCTAATCTTATCAATCTGATCCGTAGATACCCATTCATTTGTTGTGAGTGAACCTAAAATTGAGCAAACTTTTCAAAAACGTTAAGTTTGTAATAACAACTTGATGCTTAGCTTAATTTCATGACAGTTCTTGTTTAATTGAGTTGTGGAGTTAAGTTAGATTCAAATTTGTTACTTAAGTTAAGGTTTATGATAACTTTTCTCAAGGACGGGAAATCTTACCCTCGCCAATATAGCCGCTTGATAGTTACTTTAGACTGACACTCCTGTTCACTTAGTAAAATAAGCTTAGATAGAAATACCATGATTTCAACTTCTAGTAGCATTTGACCATGCCACATAAGCTATGACCACAACACTGAGTCCTGATTAGACTTCTAATTCTTTCGTGATGAAATTAACCTCTATTGAATTCTAAGTACAAGCATTAGTCTTTTACAATAAGAAAAAAAATTGTTGATTCTAATATAGTAAGACTAGGTCGTTACACTGGACTAGCAGTTTCGTTAGCGAAATCTGTCACCTTGACCTACGAACACCCTTTGTATTTTAGTGGTTGGCATATGATGAACCCTAAGTAAAGCCTAATCGATGATTAACTAGTTATCACCCCATAGGAAGTCAGTTTGATTATTAATTTCATGATATGGAAGAACCAAACAAAACTCTCGTTAGGAAAGTTAAGCAACTTAGATGAGAGCAAGGCACTGTAGACGTCACCATTGAACTACTGGAAGCATCACATGGATGCGACGCGATCTGGATTACCATCGAATACCTGACCGAGATTTCGCGTTTCAGACCAACCAGGAAGACCGGCGACCTGAAAACATTAGATAATCGACAACGTCTCCCTGATGAAACATCTATCACCCCCTCTGAAAGATATCCAAGCCAACGATTAGACTAAACCATGCTAGGAAAACCAGTAGAAATTCTTTAGAGAAACCAAACGAATAAAAAGGAACCGTATATCGTGCTAAATGCCCTTACCTCTTCCTCCTACACTACATCATCTGATAATTCGAGTTAAATTTCGGGACAAAATTCTCTTAAGAGGGTAAGACTGTGATAACCGGTGATTTTCTCTAAGTTATAGTACTCCATAATACTATGATTTTATATTTTCATATTACTGTCTCATTAAATTTCTATAGCACAACTCGGATTTTGACTGTTATTGACTTTTACTATACGTAAAACAGTTACAGTGTTGACGGTTGTCAACTGATAATTTTCTAACTTAATAATTCACCTGATTATTACTTTTTAAACATTTATGTTCACTTTAAACTATATACCGGGACGTCATCCCGCAAACAACAAAAAACATCACACAACGCGTACCGGCACGACAATAATTAAATTTTATGTTTAATTATCCCAAATCATTTTAATAAACTAATTTTTATAAGTTATTACATATTTCTTAAAAACGTTTGCATAAAACGCGAATTTACAAGTTACGTTTACATTTAACAAAACAAGAAACTACACAAAAATTCAAATTTATGTCTATACTAAAATAAAACATTTTTAACTATAAAATTATTTTTGTTGATATTTTAAGACTACTAAACTTATTTACAACACTTATTACATACGTGAACTTTTAGGATTTCATTTACTAACGAACTAAGCACAACACAAGTCCCGACGAGAGACAAAAATCAAATGGGATACCCTCCTAGGATCCCATAACCAACCGGACCCCTTAGAGACAAGCTAGCATCATTTTTAGATCCCAATTGTCCTGTATTTTGTCCATGTCTATCATTTTGAAAACACACACTACAACACCTAAAACACACATCAACAAAAACTCTCCCTTCTCCTTTCTTTCTTAGTTTGGACGAACACCCAACAACACCAAAAACCATTCATTTTCATCTTATTTCAAGAACATAAAAGATTAAATACACTCGGGTTTAATTCTAGTGATCATTTTGGTATATAAACAATGTTTAGGTTGTTTGGTTAGCTTTAATCTTCTCCTAAAACCCTCATTTTTATAAGTAATTATTTCTTAATAATACTTGTACTTTTGATAATCTTATGATATATAAACATTAGTTGTACACTTATTTTTGTAAAATAAAAATCTAAAAAGCTATAAAAATGTAAAAAGGCTTGTGTTTTGGTTCGAACAAAATAAAAAGAAACATAAGGAACGTATCATTGTAATATTATGGTTGTGTTGGTATAAAAACTTTTGGTCATATATGCTTATTGCTTATTCGGCTTAATAATAAGCACACGAGTGCTTATTATTGCTTATTTTGGTCTCGGCAATAAAAGGAAAACAAAAGAAAAGTTGTTTTAGTCATTTAAAACTTTCGTCCTATTTTTATTTATTAGCTAATTTATGTTGCTTATTTTTTTAAACTAAAAAGACCTCCTATCTTAAAGAGCTTATTTTTATAAGCTTACGTATCAAATAGCTCTTGCTTTGGGCTTATAGGTCTCCGACTCCAAACGGGCAAATAAGCCGGGCTTTATTTTTACCTATTTGTTAACGAATGAGTCGAGCCGCGAAACTTGCGCCATTGTTTTCTAAATCATCTTTCTGATAAAAATGAGTATTCACTCGACTAATTTTCGTAAACGTTTTATAAAATTTATTTAAAACGTTTATTATCTATTTTGTGACTTGGTTAAAAATAGAAAGAAATTTTAACTCGGATATTCGCGTTATCAATAATGCTTAAATAAGTAAAATGTTAATTAATTTTTATTTAATATTTTTATTAAGTGAATAGTGAAGAGAAAAAAAAAATAAATTTAATTATTTTTGTGTGTCGGTACCCGTTGTGTGCAGTTTTCAAAACTTTGCGGGGCTGTTTTAGCCCTCTTATGCTTGTTTTCAAGTCCCGGGTAAAACTAAAAAGTTGTCAGGAATTTCATTTTACATCAAATTTCTTAAGGGTCTGAGTCGTGAAAACGTGATTTAGATGATCGTTCTTATAAGTCAAGCTAGACCCTAAAAGTCAAAGATTGAAGTCGTCATTTAAAATTTCGAAATTTCTCGGATGTTACATTATGGCCCAATAAGTGGAAAACAAGTAAACTAAAACATATGAACGGATTTTTGATCGATTTAGTTGAATTATACTTATATAAGTTTAGGATGGTTAAAATAGTCGCTTGGAAATGTATTTTGATAAAACGTAGCGTTAACGTGGATTTTGGCATTTTGTCGAAAATGATTTATTGAGAAAAAGTGTTTAGGAATAAGATCTTCAACCTTGGAAAGTGTTTATAAACAAACAAGTCATGCCAAAATCTTATAAAAATATTATACTTAGAAATATTTTAACAAAGACTTACTTTTTTTAAAAACTCGACAAAAAGACGAAATAATAAAATATTATTATTTTAATAATCGACTAAAAGACGAAATATATATTTTGTAATTTTATAAATTATAAAAGTCCTACCATTCGATTTGTATATTTAAAACGTGTAATACTTATACTTTAAACACTTAATCTCATTAACTTGGGGTATTGGGTAAATTGCCGAAACATGTTTAATTCTTATTTATGTGATTTTATTCGTGATGCTTATACAATAAGTTCTTATATATTCATTTCTCATTTATTTATTTCTCACTTACTTATTTCCTGTGTACTCCTCGTTCAATTAATTCTTATTTACTTACTATTTATCCTTGATCTTCTATTTAATTTCTTATATAATACATATACGTACATATGTATCGTACTTTGACATCAGTTCATCGAGTCAAACTTATCAACCACCACACAAACAATGATACAAACCCTTTTATAAAAAAATAATACAAAACCTTTTACAAACTCATATGCATCATTTCATTCTCATATAGTGCGCTTCTAAAATAAACCTTTATTAATAGGCCGTGGTCGGGCACCGTTGCATGTTATTCAGTGATCATCTATTTTCAGCTACTTTCATTCTTACCTAATGTGAGTTCTCGTATCCCCACTTTTAAACTGTTTTCCTTGGAGGAAAATGACACTCAAATCCTTTTCAATTTGTTTTACTATTGTGCTAAACTATTTTCATGCTTTTTGGACAATGCTATGTGCCTATAATTGCGTATGTGGATACTACTATATATGCTCAGGCATGCTATTTGAATTTCTTCATACAACTACTTAGCCGACTATTTAGCTCTAGCTGGTAGGCGATAGGTGCGGAAATCTATAAGCGCTTGAGTCACGATTGACCGGTTTATTTGACTGAAATGCTATGATTTGATATGACGTGTTATGATTGCTATTGGAATACTATTCATACTGCTTGCTCACCGCTATTGTATTACACTATTGTCCCACTCTTAAATTCTAGCACAACAACTGGGTTTATACTCTAAACCCACGAGCTCACCAACTTTATGTTGACTTTTTCGAGTATCATTTTTAGGTGATCTGCATTTACAAATAGAAGATACTTGGAATCAAAGTTACCCATTGGCCAAGATGTTTTCTAAAGATAGAGTTTTCTTTCATTAAAGACTGTATTTCATGTAACATTGTAAATTAAATTTCTTGCAACTAAGTATGGTGTAATTTACTATCTTATGCGATGTCTCTGAAATGTCGCACCTTGTGTTTCCGCTCTTAGCGAGGTGTGACATGCAAATATAGGATATAACTAATATTAAATGAAAACAAACATACAAAGTACTTTATTTTATTATAAAATAATAATTTTCTAATATCCCTTATCCAAATACTAAATAGATCAATGCATGATGATCCTAGTTGAAAAATCATGCCTCAAGATACGACGATCGTACTTGCTGACAAGTCATAGATTTCATTAAATCCAACTAGGTTTTGAACTTTCAGAATTTAGAGAATACTTATTTCAAGAATTCAATTAATGAAGTTCTTGAACATATATGATGATTGTTTGTACGTGTGCATACAAGTATCTTGATATTGACACACTATATTCCATAAGGTGTGTGACATCACCAAACACATATTGGAGACAATCATCTTTCACAGCTTCTAAAAGTGTAAAGTATTCTTATTTTTAATGTATAATGCAACTATGCTCTCAGTTGAGCACAACTAGTCCACATGGTCATCATCAAAGATGAAATTCTACTATGACTATGATTGAGTATTATCTCTATAAAACTAGCATCAATGTATACAAATAATGCCATTCTTTTATATAAAATCTGTAAACAATGAATATTCTATTGATAATGTTTGTCACCTCATGAACTCTAAGTTCATTGGTTTATTCTAATTGCACAATTAATTGTTGTAATGTATATCCTTAGATTTTTCATTACTGTGGACGACTCCAAATCTAGGAATGAATTCCCAAGTCCAAACATATTCCATTAAAATATTCAATTCAATAGTTATCTAATGACTTTTGATTAGATACCAATGTTGTCAAATCATCTTGCATTCATGCATAATACAACTATTCCTCTACACAATATGATGTACATAATGAATCCTTTAGTCAGACTTAAGATTTCATTCATGTTCTATCTTATAAAAAGATATGTATCATTGAGACTTTCTAAATTATATGTCATGTTGTGTTAGACTTATTTACCGTATATGTTTATAAAAATAAATATTTATTCCAAGGTTGTATGTTTTATTTCCTAAACCAAGCTAAGGATTAACATCTAGCTTAGATGAAATGTTACTACACATATGTTATACAATATACACAATTTAAGGAAAATAGACATAATGCTCCTACTAGCTTTTATGAGTACTCAGGAGTTGTCTTAGTTATAATTAAAATTAATTCAAATCAAGTGATTTATTTAACAGTTAAACTTAAGTTTCGGCTCCTAAATGCTTGGAATGATCCATACTTGGATTGGTTCCTTTTGTACACTTCATAAAGATTATATAACTTCATAGACACCTTTGATTACGCACCATCCTCGCAATAGTAACCATTCAAGAAAGAGTTTTGAAATTCCATTGCCATATTTCATCCATATAAAATATAGTAAGACAATAAATCATCTTTATATATAATTAATGCGCATAGAAACAATATTTAATCACAGTCATTTGCTTGAGTATGATTAAAAATCCTGTCACAATGCGTGCATTAAATATGTGTACAACATTGTCCTTATGAGTTTGACACAAAGAAACAAACCACTTGGGTTTTCTACTCTTTGAAGAAACTCATTTTAACTTTGCAGTCTAATCGTTTGGTTAATGATCAATCAAGTTCTAAAATTGATTATCATTATGGGCAGCATCTTAACATTTATAGTTTGAGTCATTTACTGAATTCAATATTCGACAATGCATCTTTATGGTTAACAAGTTTACCATGATCTTGTGACTTATATTCCTCAGCATTAATATAAAATATATCAGTCAAGTGTTTGAGATATCCTTGCGGATCTATGAACGAGAATTATATCATTATGAGGTTTAACATTTACGTGTTTAGCCTCGGTATGATATTCACTAGTGTGTTTAGAAGGTTGTGTATTTTGTAATTGTATCTCTTCAAGATCTAAAAATGCTCCAACTTGCTTTTTGTAAGTAGAGACTATTCTATAAATACTTAGCATGTAGAGAAACAATAAATTGTTCTCTTTTGGGACATCACAAGATACATTGACAGTTCTTGAGTCTAGTTTGTTAATATCATGCTTCATAAGAAATTTAATAAATTCATAACTTTAATTTTAAGACTTAATGTGAGTCATCACATTTCATAACATGATGGTGTTTTTTTAACCTTCTATGTTGGAGTCTTATTGAGTATATACAAGACATACTCAATTTTCTAACCTTGATGGCTTATAGATGAAAAGTAGTTAAAGTTATCCCGAATCAAACGATACCAATAGGGTTTGATTTTCCTTATTGAACATCCTATAAAGTTGTGGTATTCCATGAGGATTGATAATGTGAGACAATCCAACAATATGTTAGATAAACTTATACTCTTTTGCTTTACATATCATGCCAACTAGGTCTTACCAATTGCAAAATATTATTTCTAAGCCAATTAAATGCGTTATAATACAAGTCTCTAAACAAGTCAACGACTTCATGTGCATGTCCTTACAAGAAGACATAAACATTTATTTTCTTACTATACGTTGTAAGTCATTGATCAACTCAAGAACTTCATGTACATGTCTTAACAAGAAGACATAACAAGTTAACGTCTTACTTTATGTTATAAGTCTTGCAACAATTAAAAGACTTCATGTTTGTGGCTTTACAAGAGACATAAACATGTTTAACTAAAGTAAATATGAGAACATTACTTTTTAAATATTATAATAATCATGTATGTTCTTTTCAATTGCAGTTAAAGCAAGATTTGATACTCATAAAATATTGCGCACATATATTTTTGGAAGACGGACACATATGTTCTAATGATTTTGACCAGAAAGCGCAGCGTGCACATATGTTTTTGAAAGTCGTGCACATATGTTCTAATGATATTGACGAAAAAGCGCAACGTGGACATATGTTCTTGGAATGGCGTTCATATGTTTCAAATAATTTGATGAGAAAAATGAAGCGTGCATATATGTTCTTTGAAGGGTGCACATATGTTTTTGTCTATATTTATGTTTTTGGTTTGTTATTTGTATTTGAAATGTATTTTATTTGATATCAATTTTTGTCTATATTTTGTGTTATAAATTTTGAAGATTAAAGAATGTGCACAAGAAACATATGTGTAATTACCATATTAAGTTAAAAATGTACACTAGAAACATAGAATTTACAATATAAAAAAACATATATGCACTCATTTTTTTTCTTTTGAAAACATTATATACTAAAAAAAAATATAAAATAAAATATAAACGGAATGGAAAAGCTGTGAAGGACAAAGCCAAAGCAAAGCCAAAGACCAGAAAAGTCAAAGTCAAAGTCAACTCAACAAATTAACAGTCAAAACCGGAGCCGTAATTGAAGAATACTATTGGTTGCAATCTCAACCCATCTGATGGGCCGGGAAAGCCCAATAGTATATTATTGAAGACTGTGAAGACCAAATGGGCCCTCAATCAATGACAACAGCCCATTTGTGTGCAATTGACAGAGACTATGAAGACTTTGAAGGCCCGATCCTAGCCCTTGAACAAGCCAATCTCAGCCATTGTACACACAAAACCCACCTGAACCTTATTGGACCTTAAAAAGCCCAATAACAAAAGCCTAAGCCTTATTGGGCCCAAATAAACCCAATTGGGCCCAATACACAAACCCAAGCCCAATACTGGCCCAAAACAACTTTTTATAAACCCTAGGGACTAAAATTGTCAAGTTTAAAAATGTTTGTAAAAAGAAAAGTGTTTTAAAAATAAGAGGGACTAAATTTGCAATTTTACAAAATTGATTTCTCTTTGTAAAAGGCAAGGGCCGAATCTGCCATTTACTTATTCTTTCTTTAATTCTTTGTTTTTAAAACACAAGGGCTGCTTTTGCCAATTTCCGAACTTGTTTATAACTAAAAAAAGAAAAGAAACAAAAGAGTGGCAAGTGAATAGAATTCGAGGGTTTCTTTTTGCCAACTTTGAAACTTTTAAAAACCTGCACCCAATCCCGGTTCACTCCTCGACTCCTTTCCCGCCATCTCCTCAAAAACACCACCATCACATGTTACCTCTCCTTCTTTTACCCAAATCCATCGTTTACCCAGTCCCAACCTAAACCCACAATCCACTAACCTTTAAACCTGCCAAGTTGGCAATCTCCCTCTCCCCAAGAAAAATCAATGGCCGAATTGAGCTTTAAAGAAGCACAATTCTCATCTGAGGGCTAGGATTTGATGCTGAGCTTCACACTCACACAAGAAACACAAAGGTTCAAGAAAAGAGGACCTTGAAGCTTCTATAAAAGGAAGAAACACAAGCCGAGCAAGAGAGACCTAGGAATTAATTTAGTTTTATGGTTTTTTTCTTTAAGTTATTGTAATTTTAATTCAGTCTTTAAGCTTTCTTTTACTTGTAAACTCTTTTATTTATGGAATGAAAAGTTGAAGTTTAGTTTTAAAATTTTTATACTTCTTGAGTTTTCTATTAACATTTCAGTGTTTAATCTTGTTAAGAATTCATATTAAGTGCTTATAGCCCTTAAAGTTTAATATATGTTAAGTTGTATTAAGCTTTTTCAAACTATTAACAAGAAAAAAGTTAGTTTTGAACTTTTTAAAGGAGTGTTTGGTTTAGTATGAAAATGGGTCATAATGGGTTTTGCATGGGTCAAGCTCACTCAGCCAACTTTGGCTGAGTGAGTAGGCTTTATCAAGCCTCTTAAATCACTAATTTCAGTTTGAAAATCAATTTTTAAGAGTCTTTTGGTTTCTGTCAAAATTTGGATAAGCTACATCAAGCACCAAGGGCTCAAGCTGTGTATGCAGCTTAAGCACATTATTTGTGTGCTTTGTGTTGTTGTTTGTAGCCAAATAAAAACACCACTTGTTGCTGTCTTTTTACTTTGACAAAATAAGTCAATTTTGGCTTTGCAATTTTTTTTAAGAACCCTCAATTTCAAACCCAATTATCAGCATGTTTTTATAAGTTTTAAAAGCTCATCTTTTGGAAATAAGTTCTTCCCTATGGCCTTTTAATCTGTTTTCATTCTTTATATCATTTAAAGCTCATTTGAGCTTATTAAGATAAGCTCAAAAAGCCCTTAAGGCTGTGTTTGTTTCTCCCCTGGTGCTGAAACCAATTTTCAGCACCCTTTTTATAGCTTATTGTGTATTAAGAACTTAGGACTTTTTGCTTTTTAGTGTAGCCTATAAGTAGCCCTTTAAGCTCCCTAGATTTTATAGCTTATTTCCCTTTCTAACTTAGCTTAATTTAGGCTTAAAAACCCCCTTTTTCTGTTTTCTTTTTTAAAGCTGTCAATTTAGCTTATTTGTGTATCAGCTTATTTTAGGGCTTATTTCTGTTGAATTCAGTTAAAATAGGTATAGGCCTTATTAGCTTATTCCCATAGTCTTAGCTTATTTTGTAGCTTAAAATCCCAAAAAGAAAAGAGAAAAAAAAAGCCATTAAGGCTCATTAAGCTGCTGTGATTTTCAGCTTATATTTTTGGCTTATTTAGTGGGTTTCAGCCTCTAGTCCTTTTATAAAAAATGATAAGCTCAAGCCCCTTTACAACTTTGCTTCTTTGACTTTTGCTTAATAAGCCTTTAGGACTTAGGTTGTAATCGGGGTAGTACTTCAGGGACCATTTGTGTAATTGCTTCTTTCATAGTTATAATTGTTAGTCCCTGTGGTTAGTTAGCCTGTTACCCCGTTAGTCCTTTTGTCCTTTCACTGTTAGTCCCTTAGGTTAACATTAGTTAGTTTATTTAATTTAATTAATTTAAAATTAGATTTAGATTTTAATTAGTTTAATTCTTTTAATTCAAACATGTAACTTTTAGGCTTTTATATTTTAGATTCCTCACCTTTTTTCTTTATTTAAATTTGATCTGTTTCAGATTTATGTAGTTAAATTTCTTCTTTTTTATATTTAATTAGTTTTAATTAGTTTTTAATCTTTAAAAATTCATAAAAAATACAAAAATTAACAAAAAAAATATTTTTCTTTTTTATAAAATTTTCTTTATCAAGTTAGTTTTATATTAAAAATATAAAAACTTGTGTAGGGTAATTTTTGCTTAAAATTCAGTTCCGGGCCCGTTTACGAGCCCGGATTTTTCGTTTCTTACCGTTTTGTTCGTTTTTGAACTCCGTTTTTGAAAATTTTTACATTTTCTTTTAAGTTAGAATATTTTTAATTTATTTAAATTTTAAAATTAATTTTATGACTTTATTTTTGTAATTTTTAGTTTTAGCTTGCGATTTAATTCCCGGTAGTCTATAATTGCATGTTTAATTTAGTTTATTAGTTTTAATTATTTTAGTTAAGTATTTTTAGCCTAATTACGTTCCCCGTAGATTTCTTAGGATTTTCATTGCCATTATTTATGCTCCCGTAGTTTAGGATTTATCCGTATAACTATTTTTGTTCCCCGTAGTATATTTAAGATTCCCATTTTCCACTGCTTGTTTCCCGTAGAATAATTTTAGTTTTCTTTAATTAATTTTAGTTTATCTAGTTAAAAATCAAAATCATTTGTTTCTCAATTCAAATCATCAATTCATTCGTATCGATTTACCATTCCAGCCTCGTTGGGGATTTACGACCCGGGAAAGCTCTATACTACTTCTCGGTATCATTGACTCTGCTTTTAGACTATTCTTACTATATATTTGATATTTTATTATATTGTATATATTTTAAGGTGTAGTCTGAGCGGATCAATTTTTGGCGCCGTTGCCGGGGAGGCTGTGCAACCGTTTATCGTTACGTTCTGATCAATTGTTTTTGAAACTGTGAATATTTTCTTTTATTATAAAATATAAAAAAAAAAAAAAAAAAAAAGTACAAAAATATTTTTTATTTCTTTTTAGTATAATTATCATTTAAAAATCCAAAAAAGAAAAAAAAAAAAAAAATCAAAAAAAAAAAAAAAAAAAAAAAAAAAAAAAAAAAAAAAAAAAAAAAAAAAAAAA
>BQNB010029086.1:0-56058 GCA_026074375.1 Tanacetum coccineum
CCTTCTCAGCATCTTCTTCCAACTTTTGTTTCTTAACAATCCTTCTCTTTCTAGGAAGAGACTTCTTTCTTTTTGCTCCAGACTCTTTAACAACTTCTTTCATTTCCTCTTGTATACCTTCTTCTTCAATCTTTTCAAGAGACTTCATCTTTTCAAGAGACTTCATCTTTTCAGGAGACTTCATCTTTTCAGTTCCATGCTCCACAGGCTCAATGTGTTGATTAAAATCCCAAACCTTTTCAAATATTAGCCTAATCTCATTGTAAGAAATTCCCTTAAAGTCACTAATCTTGTAGTTCCCCTGATTCTTCAAGTATTTGATCATATTTCTCCTTACTTGGGCAACTGGCTTTGGCTTCATCTTTAGAGCATGATACCTTATGACTGAAGGATCATTCTAATCTATCTTCTTAGTAGACTTGGCTTCAGCCATAGCTCTTTGTCTTTCCTCTTCATCCTACTGTCTAGCAATCTCTTCATCTCTTGCAATTTGTGCCCTTTGCTCTTCATTCATTTGTTCTTCTAGTCTGATGGCTTCAGCAAAACTTAATCTTTCTTGTTCAAGCTCTTTCTTAGACTTCTTCTTGGGCTCAGACTCTATCATTATTGCTTTTCCCTTGTCTTGTCTTGACCTTTTCTCTGCACTAATTCTTGTATAAGTAACAGTTCCTCCAGCAGTACTAACTAGGTAATCCCACTTGTTAAAACTAGTACTGCTAGTTTTAGTAATGCCACAGTTTATGCCTTTCTATCCACTCAACCACAAGGGTCTCATCTAGTTCATGAAGATCTTGAGCAACTTCATGATGATGATTTAGAAGAAATGGATCTAAAGTGGAATATGGCACTACTAAGCATGAGGGCAAGAAAGTTCTATCAGAGAACTGGAAGGAAGATCATCATTGATGGAAGCAGTACTGCTGGATATGATAAATCAAAGGTAGAATGTTTCAACTGCCATAAGATGGGACATTTTGCCAGAGAATGCAGAGCACCAAGAAGTAAAGACAACAAAAATTGGAATCAAGGTAGCTCATCAAAGGTAGTAAGGATTAAAGATGCTTCTGAAAAGGCAATGTGTGCTATAGATGGGGCTGGATTTGATTGGAGTGACATGGCAGAGGAAGAAATTCAGGCAAACATGGCTCTCATGGCATTCACAGATTCTAAGGTATCAAATGATAAAACTTGTTCTAAATCTTGTTTAAAAAATTATGAAGCTCTAAAGAAACAGTATGATGAGTTACTTGTTAAATTAGATGATACTGGTTTTAAAGCTTCTACATACAAAAGAGGTTTATCAATTTTAGAAGAACAAATTATTAAATATAACGAATCTGAGCGACACAGGGTTAAATATAAAGAATCTGAAGTCCTTTTTTCTGAGGAAGTTGCTTTGCTTAAAAGAAGTGTAGGACATAAAGAATATCTAATGGGATTACTTAGGACTGAACTTGAAAAGGTTAAGGAAGAAAAGGAGGGATTTGAGTTTAAGATTGTAAAGTTTGAAAATCATCAAAAGGGTTTTGGTTATAATGCTGTCCCTTCATCTCATCCCTTGATTCTTAATAGACCAACACCTTTAGACTTATCTTATTCAGGTCTAGAAGAATTTAAACAACCAGAGGTAAATGAGTATGGTCCAAGAGATTTAAGTGTAAAGCCTACCACTAGTTGTGATAAAGAGTCAGATAATTCTAAGGAGAATACTGATGACATTTTAAAACAACATCAAAAGACTGATTCTAGCTCTATTAAGTCTCTACTTAAGGTAGACAAAGATTGGAAAGAAAAGTTTTTCTGTCCTGCTAATCAAGTTAGGGGAGAAGAACCTAAGAAAGCTAGAGAGAATAATGATGCTCCAATTATTGAAGATTGGGTGTCAGATGATGAGGATGAAGTTGAGCCTATCCCTAAGGTTGAAAAGAAAACTATTATACTTACTGCTACTAAGAAAGAGTTGGTTAAAAGTGAAACACCAGTTAGGAGGTCAGTTAGGTATGTAGAAATGTACAGGTCACAAAGACCTAGAGGAAACCAAAGGAATTGGAATGGTCAAAAATCCAATCAATTAGGATGTAACTTTGTTTTTAATAACAAGGCATGTTTTATCTGTGGAAGTTTTGATCACATTCAATATAGTTGTCCTAATGTACACAAACAGATGGTTCCAAGAGCAGTCTTAATGAAGACTGGCCTAAAGACTGTTAATATTGCAAGGCCCGTTAATACTGTTAGGCCTTCTTATACTGCTCACCCAAAATCAACAGTTCATTGTGCTAGACCAAGGACATATTTTCAAAATCAAGCACAATCAACAATTCACAGGCCCTTTTACAAGAGAACAGCATTAACAAAAAGGTCTTATAATCAAAATGTTAATACTGGTAGGCAAAATGTTAATACTGTCAGGGCAAGGGGATTTAATGCTGTTAAGCCCTCAGCATGTTGGGTTTGGAAACCCATCAAACCCAATGGTGCATCACTGGTTTTCAACAAATATAATTACATTGATGCACGAGGCAGATCCAAGTCAGTAATGGCTTGGGTCCCCAAAGAAAACTAATTTCATAAGTTCTATGTGCAGAGCAATTCATAACTAAATGATAAAGGCTTTGTTGATAGTGGATATTCAAGGCACATGACTGGAAACATAGCCCATCTTTCAGATTTCAAAGACTTTGATGGAGGTTATGTTACTTTTGGTGGAGGAGCATATGGAGGCAGAATTACTGGTACAGGTATACAAGGAGTTTCTGAGTCTAGCACATCTTCTCAACAAGATCAAGATTGGATTGTAATGCCAATTTGGAAGGATGCTTCATATTTTGGTGATGCTTCACCAAAAACTGTTGATGATGCTCAAATAGAAGATAAAGATGAGTTACATGGTGAAGATGATGCTACAGAAGAGTCTCATGATGGTAGCAGTCTTAAGGAAAATGGTACTGCTGATCAACAAGTTAATACTGCCAGACCAGATATTAATACTGGTAGTAGAGAAGTTAGTACTGCTCTCCCTGAAGTTAATACTGCTACTCCTGAAGACTTGGTAGGACCTAGTCCTGCATCTGAAGACTCACAAGTGGAGGACCAAGAAATTGAATTAGGGAACATTCCTCAATCTTATGCAGTCCCTACCACTCCTCACACAAGAATTCACAAAGATCATCCAATTGAGCATGTGATTGGTGATGTGCAGTCATCTGTTCAGACAAGAAGGATGAAAAATTCTTACTCTGATAAACGATTTCTTAGTGCTATATATGAAGGGAAGACTCATCAAGATCTTCATACATGTCTTTTTGTTTGTTTCCTCTCTCATGAAGAACCAAAAAGAGTTTCTCAAGATCTTAGAGATCCAGCATGGGTAGAAGCAATGCAGGAGGAACTTCTTCAGTTCAAACTGCAAAAGGTCTGGATTCTTGTGGATTTACCTAAAGGTCATAGAGCAATTGGTACAAAGTGGGTATACAGAAACAAGAAGGATGAAAGGGGGATTGTCATCAGAAACAAAGCAAGACTTGTTGCTCAAGGACATACTCAAGAAGAGGGCATAGACTATGATGAAGTCTTTGCTCCTGTGGCTAGAATTGAGGCCATCAGACTGTTCCTAGCTTATGCTTCTTATATGGGTTTTATGGTCTACCAAATGGATGTAAAAAGTGCCTTCTTGTATGGTCAGATTGAAGAGGAGGTATATGTATGTCAACCTCTAGGTTTTGAAGATCCTGACCATCCGGATAAAGTCTATAAGGTAGTGAAAGCATTATATGGCCTGCATCAAGCACCCAGAGCTTGGTATGACACTTTGGCCAATTATCTCTTGTGCAATGGTTTTGAAAGAGGAAAGATTGACCAAACATTATTCATCAAGAGACATAAGGGACATATCTTGCTTGTTCAAATCTATGTGGATGACATTATCTTTGGATCTACAAAGAAGGAATTATGTGATGAGTTTGAGAAGCTTATGAAGGATAAGTTTCAAATGAGTTCTATGGGAGAACTCACCTTCTTTTTGGGATTACAGGTCCAACAGAAAAAGAAAGGCATTTTTATCAGTCAAGATAAATATGTCCATGAGATTTTGAGAAAGTTCAACTACTCAGATGTGAAGTCTGCCTCTACTCCAACAGATTTGGAAAAGCCTTTGGTTCAAGATGGAGATGCTGCTGATGTTGATGAACATCTTTATAGATCTATGATAGGCTCTTTGATGTACCTTACAGCATCCAGGCCAGATATCATGTTTGCAGTGTGTGCATGTGCAAGGTTTCAGGTTTCTCCAAAGTCTTCCCATCTCTTAGCTGTTAAGAGAATCTTTAGATACCTTAAAGGAAAACCATCATTAGGACTTTGGTATTCTAAGGATTCTCCATTGGAATTAGTTGCTTACACTGATAGTGACTATGCTGGAGCTACACTTGATAGGAAGTCAACTACTGGAGGTTGTCAGTTTTTGGGAAATAGGTTGATTTCTTGGCAATGCAAGAAACAAACTGTAGTTGCCACTTCTACAACTGAAGCTGAATATGTGGCTGCTGCAAGTTGCTGTGGACAGGTTCTCTAGATACAAAACCAACTGCTGGACTATGGGTACAATTTCATGAATACTGTTATTTATATTGACAATAATAGTACTATCTACATAATAGAAAATCCTATTCAACATTCTAAAGCAAAACATATAGAGATTAGGCATCATTTTATAGAGACTTGCAATGCTGAAAAGTTGATGTCAATGGTTAAGATTGGACACTGAACACATAATGTAGCAGATCTTCTTACAAAGGTTTTGATTGCTGGTAGATTTTAGTACTTGGTCCTTAAAGTATTGGAATGCTAATTCACTAATGCCCATATCTTCTTGTTGTGTTTTTGTAAAGTTTGTCAATGTATTGTATTGTTAAGTCTTTGTAAATTAATACTGCTAGTTATAATTAGTACTGCTAGTTATATTTAAAATAAACAAAACAACAAAATGTTGTCAAAACTGTTACTTATAGTTAGTTTGCTAGTTATTTCTATGTCTCACTGTTAATCCTGTTAGTCACATTTAGTACTGCTAATAATAGAAAAATGGTTCGTTTATGTTTTATTGGTTTTGAGCTAACTCTTTCAGGATAAGCAATGAAGTGTGAAATTGTTTACTCAAAGATGCTTTATTTGAGGGGAGGAAGTTGTTTATTCCTAAAAGTGTTAGCTTTAACACCACACAACAAATGGTCATCAGTTCACCATGTCTTATAGACATCAAGAATTGACTAGTCTAGAGCAAACGGCTACTGGTAAAGACTTCTCAAATCCGTTGATAGTTGATAGTTTACTCAAAACTATATGGTCATCAATGCACCATGTTTTTACAATGAAGCATTGGCTAGTCCAAAGCAAACGGCTATTGGTAAAGACTACTCAAATCCGTTAATGGCTGGTAGTTTGCCAAAAACTATACTTTGTGTGAATTTGTGAGCCAAAAGAATAGAGAGAGTTGGTGAGCTTAAAAACAGAAAGAGAGATGTGTGAAAAACAGACAGAGTGCAAAGTGAGTCAAAAGAATAGAGAGAGTTGGTGAGCTTAAAAACAGAAAGAGAGATGTGTGAAAAACAGACAGAGTGCAAAGTGAGTTAAAAGAATTGAGAGATAAAATGTGAGCTTAAAAACAGAAAGAGAGATTGTGTGAAGCTATTTTTGCATAATACAAAACTTTGGAGTTTGTACTGCTTTTGGTGGAGAAGTTAATACTGCTAGGCTTATTTTAGTACTGCTAGACCAAATTTTGGTACTGCTGGAGGGGTCCGTTAGGTATTTTGTAGCCCTACAGAACTTTCATTAATAAAATAGAAGAGCCGTTGAGATATTTCCGCCAAATACCTATGATATAGGGTTTGACTAATTGGACTTTCATGATCTTTCTATATATACGTTTGATTTAATCACGATAAACTCAAATTTATTTAAGTCGGTCAAACCATATCTCTACGTTTTCTCTATATAATCTCAATTAACTTTCTCCAGCATTCATTCTTTCATAAACGATCATATCCCACACGATTACTCACACTTTTATTCATGGCAAATTTGGAATTTTGTGACAAGCACAACATGGTAGCGTTTTTAGAGAAATCTACAGGAAGTGAAGGGTTTCATCAAGTCATCGATTTCCTAAATCGAAGTCACATTTGCTATGCACTCACAAAGAAGCCAGATGTTTATATCTCTTTTATCAAACAATTTTGGAGGTCTGCTGAAGCTACTACTGATGATAATGGAGAAGTCCAGATTACTGCTACCATTGATGGTCACTCAAAGACTATCACTGAAGCATCTTTACGAAGGCATCTCAAGTTGGATGATCATGATGGTATTACTTCTATACCCAACTCGGAGATTTTTGAGCAGTTGGCACTCATGGGATATCACACAGATTCAGATAAGTTAACTTTTCAAAAGGGTGCTTTTTCACCTCAATGGAGGTTTCTTATCCACACTATTCTTCATTGTCTTAGCCCAAAGAAGACTGCTTGGGAGCAGTTTAGTAGTAACATTGCAACTGCTGTTATCTGTTTAGCTACCAATAGGACATTTAACTTTTCTAGGTTGATTTTTGAGCATATGGTGTCCAATATTTCAAGCCCCCATAAGTTTTTAATGTACCCTAGGTTCATTCAAATATGCTTAGATATGCAGAGGAAACAACTTCAACAACACTCAAGAACATATCCTGTACCCTCTCTTAGCATCAAAGTTTTTAACAATATGAAGAGGCCTACAAAGGGATATTCAGGCCAAGAAGTTGATTTATTTCCTACTATGCTAAATGTTTCTGAACCTTCCACTTCACCTTCAAGAATCACATCCTCACCTTCACACTCACCTGAACCTTCACCTTCACACTCACCTGAACCTTCAATTAAACACTCACCTGATCATACCACTGCTGCTGTATCATTCCCATCTCCAACACAACCATCACCTGACACAGAACAACATATTCCTACACCCCATGACTCACCTCTCCATGCCATTCACTCACATGGAAGTGATGAGGGTAGTTTGAAACTCATTGAATTGACGAATTTGGTTACCAAACTCTCTAAGAGAATTGGCGTTTTGGAGGATGATTTGAAGAAGACCAAGCTAACTTACAGTTCTGCTATCACTAAGCTCATTCTAAGGGTAAAGAAGTTAGAGTTTTAAGTCAAGAGTAGGAAATCAAGGAAAAGAGCAAGGGTTGTCCTTTCTGAAGATGATAAAGATGTTGAAGATGATTCTTCCAAACATGGGAGGAAATTATCTGATGTAGAGGTTCAAGAGAAAGCAAGTAATGAAACTGAACCTATTATTCAAGAAGTGACTCCCACTAAAGTCATTCAAGATCAAGGAAGCAGTGAGAAAGGGAATTCTGAAGTTAGTACTGCTAGAGCAACAAAAGGTACTGCTAGTGAAGTTCCAGTAGTTAGTACTGCTGAGGAAAATATTAGTACTGCTGGAGCAACAAAAGGTACTGCTAGTGAAGTTCCAGTGGTTAGTACTGCTGAGGAAAATATTAGTACTGCTGGAAGAACTGTTACTTATAGAAGAAGGAGTGAAGAGAAAAGGACAAGAAAAGACAAGGGAAAAGCAATATTGACAGAGCCTGAGCCCAAGAAGAAGTCTAAGAAAGAGATTGAACAAGAAAGGTTAAGTTTTGCTAAAGCCATCAGACTGCAAGATCAAATGAATGAAGAACAAAGAGCGGAGATTGCAAGGGATGAAGAAATTGGTAGACAGTGGGATGAAGAGGAAAGGCAAAGAGCTATGTCTGAAACCAAGTCATCTAAGGAGATAGATTGGAATGATCCTTCAGTCATAAGGTATCATGCACTAAAGATGAAACCAAAGATAGTTGCTCAAGTAAGGAGGAATATGATTAAATACTTGAAGAATTAGGGAAACTACAAGATTAGCGACTTCAAAGGAATGTCTTATAATGAGATTAGGCCAATATTTAAAAATGTTTGGGATTTTAACCAACATATTGAGCCTATGGAGCATGGAAGTGAAAAGATGAAGTCTCCTGAAAAGATTGAAGAAAAAGATGTTGATACACAAAAGGAAATAAAAGAAGTGTCTAAAGAATCTGGAGCAAAAAGAAAGAAATCTCTTCCTAGAAAAAGAAGGACTGTTAAGAGAAAAAAGTTGGAAGAAGATGCTAAGAAGGAAGAACTCAAAGGGTTTTTAGATAGAATACCAAGAGAAGATGTTGCAGAAAATGTTGAATCTCTCTCTACAAAGTATCTAATTATGGATTGGAAGACTTACACTTTGTTGTGTTCTGACAGAAAATTTCATGTATTATCAAATCTTTAGAGGAGATGGCAGTTCCAAGAACTATAAGATTTTGAGTGAGATGCTTGAAGACATCGATAGACCAAAATGTATGGGACTACACAAGGCAAGTCAGAAGAAAGTTTATAAGTGCTTCAAGACCATAAGGGAAATGATGATGTTTGTGGGAAGAATTGCATACATTATTATGAGCCTAAAGAAGAAAGATGAAATATGTAAGAATCATCATGAATAATAAAGTGATAAGGTTGGAGTTTATGTATTTTGTGAGTTCAATAATCCGAAGATTGCAAAATAGGATTGCTATTCATATGCTTACAGAAAAGAAGTATCCCTAAGTCAAGAAATGCTATCAAAGATGTTGAGTAAGAGATTGGAGGTTGATCATGAAAGTACACAAGCATATGAACTACTTAAGTTCATCAGATCACAAGTGCAGAAGTAGAAGAGTGTTTGAAAGAATCATCAATCAATGATAAAGAAGATTTAAACCAGAGCAAACATGGGATTTTTGAAGAATAAAGTCACAAGTTGAGGGGAGGATAGTTGTGGAATAAATCTTCATCAAGGGTTAATACTAGCCAAGGTATAACTAAACAGTACTAATAGGAGTTAGTACTGCTGCCTCTGTACAAACTTAGTACAGTCAGAGTTAGTATAATGACAGCTCTAAACAGCTAGAAAAAGGTTAAAACTGCTGATGATCTAAAGCTGCTGACTTGGAGATAAGGAATGCTTATGAGATAAAATTGGAAAGTAAATCAATTAATATTTTAGGAGAGAATTGTAAAAGAATTATAATTGCGTAATTATTGATCATAAAAAGTTCGGTATTATCTTGTAAAAGGAGACACCCTTGTGGTGATATAAAGGAGATCTAGGTAAGGTTTTACATACGCTTAAGAGATAGAGATACATCTTAGAGAAAGAACGTATAGCTTCAAGGTTGTAACCCTAGTACTACAAGAGTACTCGTATTATTGATTTAATAATATTGAAGCAGTTTGTGTTTTAACTCATTGTTCTTTGTTTGGTACTGTTCCATTGATTAATACTTCTAGAGTATCAAAGTGTAGATTCCGCATACACTTTGATATACAAACAAAGTCTCAACCATTGTTATTTTGGATTCATCCAAGGTAACAAACACTTACAACGTAAAGAATCGATCAAGGCTTGGGATCAACATTAAAGATATCTCTGAATATTTCCAAAGTGAGTTTGAATCTCTTCCTTTTGTCTATTTTAAATCTGTAGAAAGTGTCATGCTTGTAAACAGAATCCCAGAATTGGTGCGTGTAAACTTCTGGAACATCTGTAGTGATGAGAAATGTAGAGTAGCATGGAGTGAGAGCAAGAGCATCCAGAATGACTTGAAATGTGGGTTCTCTTTGGATCTTTCCAAGATTGAGTCTTCCATTGCATTTCCTAATCTCAAGTCTTTTCTCCCTGGGAACAAGTTCAAGATCAAGTTTGGCTTGTTGAGCAGTAATGGAAGACATGATTCTGCTAAGATTTGTCACATACAATTCATATACAAACAAATACATTTCATTGAGAGACAATCTAGATCATGAATTATGATTATAGATGCAAGACAAAATTTCACAAGGAATTAGGCACACAGTTACTAGGCAAAGCATTGACACATATGAAACCAGGATAAACACATAATCATACAACACACTAACTATAGGCAATCTATAGAAACCAAGGCAATCATAAAAGATTTCTAAAAAAGAACTAAACCAAGATTAATCACTAAGTGATAAGTTAAGGTTTAATTATACTTAAATTAGGTTACGAGACTTGATTACCAAGATTACGAGATTAGTTCTTCTAGAAAAAATCATGCATAGGTTTCCCTATATAAGTGTATAGTTCACCTGTGTTGACCCAAGCGTAATAGTTCGCCTATACAACCATGTATAATTCGCCTGTATTAAGCCAAGTGTATAGTTCGCCTATATATACGTGTATAATTTCTGCCTGTATCCGCCAAAGTGATATAGTTCTCCTATATATACATTTATAATTCGACTGCAATTAACACTAGTGAATAGTTTCCCTATGGAACGCATGTATTATGCGTCGAATAACCTCAAGTGGTATAGTTCGCTACTATTAGAAGACGATATTTCGCCTAAACAAACTATTACACCAACATTTTACAGTAACCTTATCAAGCATCACAATTCTATCTTAACATGATCTATAGACATCTAGGAAAACATTTTAACACATTTAATCCATGTATTAATCACAGAAAATCTTGCTTATTTGACTTATTTCGACACCAATGAGAACACGAAAACCCCCAAGTTCTTCAAGATTTTAACATATAAGCGGTGTATTAATAACAAGAGCTCAAATTCACAGTAAACACATCATTTTAGCATTCCTAAATCCAAACCCATGAAATTTACCATGTTCTTGACCTTTCTATTAGTTTCGACAACAAGAATCGAACCAAACGTATGAATAAAGCGTTATTCCCTATAAAAAACTGTTTATAGCTACATCAACTTAAGAACCCGCTATAGGACTAAAACCCCTCAATCAATTTGAGATTTCATACACTTTTTAAGGTGACGAAATTTTGATCAATTTTTAGGGTTTTTCGAGTGAAATTCCAACATTATGTTTGATTTATGGAGGTTTTAACATTAAAACAACTGTACCTTTTGATTATAACAAAGATAGAATGAGTTCTTGAAGTCTTAGAAATCAATAATGGAGGGAGGTTAAGGTTTTTGTGTGGGTGACGAGTGTGTGTAAAACGGTAAGGGGGTGTTTATGTTTAAATCTTTTAGGTTTTGGCATAAATGCCCCCTAAGGTTTACTAGAGCTTCCATTTTCCTAATAAACTTTACTTAAGGTTTAATTGAGTTTCCCTAATGGAAAAATTAGTCCCTAAGGTTTAGTTATCAAGAAAGAGGCTCACATTTTACCTTAATGCCCCTAAAGGATTAAACACATGACAAATAAAGCCCGACTGAGTTGAAATTAATTAACTCCTCTTTAATTATTTATCCATTATGTTTAAAAACTTTTCCATTTATTACGAACTGATTTTATGAAGAAGATATTTAACATTTTCTCCTTCTCAAACAATGACTCGTTTTCTATTTAAAGAGTTGTAGTCATTGTTTGAGTGGTCAAATGTCTTTGAAAATGATTTTCTGATGAATCCGAAACATGATTATATTTTTATAAAATCAACACCTTCAAAAATACATTCCTCTTATAAAACACAAAAGGCGTCACAGACACGTACACTTATGGAATATTGTAAAGCTACGGGCTGTGAGCAAAGTAATCACAATCCTTGCATGGTCATAAAGTAAGTATGCCCGAGAATAGACTTCCCGTAGAGAGGTCAATTTCTTTATGAAATACAAGTCTTTAAGATGATGACCGGTTGCTATCAGAAATATAGCAAGCCATATTTTGGGTATGTTTTTAAAAGCCATTTTGAACTTCTTCTACTTATACTACATTTACATCCTCGCATCATTAAAACCTTACATAACTAAGGCCATAAATGATATCGAATTATTCATAAAACATGCAGAGATACATCCTTTTTATATTTTTCAGATTTTGTTAATTTTTTCTTTTCTTTTTGAAAACAATTATAAAAAAGAAAAATATTTTTGTGTTTTTTATGTTTTCTTAGGTAAATATGATACATGATATACTGTGAGTAACCATCTTTACTCGTCTCTCCCTCTGTCAGACGTTTTAGCATTTTCGGAGACATGCTTCTCATACCTAGCTTCTCGATCAATAAATTGAATCATTACTCTGCAAGGGTTTGGTAAAGTGATGTCAGCCAATTGATATTTCCTTCCAACAAAGTAGAGTTCCACTATTCTAATCTCCAGCTGCTCCATTATAAAATGGTATCGTACATCATGTGCTTGGCTCATTTAGTGTTGTACGTTGTTGCAGCATAGAGCAATCACACTTTTATTGCCGCAGTACAGAGGAATCTTATTGAATTGAAAACCATAATCTGTTAGCTGTGAACTCATCCATAGGATTTGAGCACAACACCCAGATAAGGCAATATATTTCGCCTCCGTACTCGATATCGCAGTGCTCTTTTGCTTCTTAGAAGACCATCTAACAAGTTTATCACCTAAGAATTGAGCGCTTCCTGATGTACTGCGTCTAGTGTCCTGACACCTCGTGTGATCTGCATCTGCATATGCTGTTAGAGAGATACCGGTATCCTTCGAGTACTAGAGACCCATGTTAATGGTTCCCGTTAGACCATATGAATCATTAGTCCAATGGGTCGATGCTCTCGTGCTTGAGTAATATACCCGGGATATGTGTCGCCATCATTGGCATTTGCTTCAGATAGGTACCCGCCTCCGCAAAACCTATGGGCACACTGGAGAGACTTTATGGAATAAGAGATCGGGGGTCGAGTCTCGGCTCGTCTCACTCCAGGTGGTGCTCCTCTAGGCCAGGAGAGTTGCTGGAGATATTCCTTGTGGGGTAGACAATGGATGGTACCAAAAGGCACCCGGGATCAGGGTGTTCCCGCCAATCTAACCATTTGTGTAATGGAACCCATTAGGTATACGAAAGATCCCGTTTAAACCGCATTTAAGTGCTTTTCCGGAAGCTATGCCTGAATACCGGACACATAAAAGATAGCATAAATAAGGTCGGTCTACTGGATGTCAAATATCATGAGGGATCCAATCATGCCATGATAAAGTGTAGCATCAACTGGTTTCCCCTGTAGATCTTCATCCAGTTTACACTTTTCTACCATAGGTGTGTCTACAGAATCACTAGATAGCATACCATATTTTTTAATAATTTCAGAAGCATATTTTGACTGGTTTAGGAAGATGCCTCTGGGACTTTGAGAAATTTGTAATCCTAAAAAGAATGACATCTGCCCCATCAAATAGACATCGTGGAATTATGGCCATCTGAGTTCGCAAACCTCATTACACATGGCAGTATTAGTGGATGCAAATATTATAGCGTCAACATATATTTGTACCAGTAATAAGTCATTTCCTGCTTTCCGTGTGAAGAGTGTTGGATCCACTTGTAACCCCTCCAAAATACGATACACAACGGAATACAACATTTGGGGTGCTACTTCACGATACAATCACACAAGTCATAACAAACAACTATAACAGAGATGTTTTGTTAAATAAATTTCAATTTATTTCGTTTGTAAAGAATCAAAGTACGAAGGTGCCCAAAACTGATCATATGGAAAACTTATATTTCTACAGTCCGTTCGACTTCATTTATATAATATTTCTATTATTTATTGACACATAGTTCACCGAGTCACCGTCCATGAAATCCGCCGTTCCGACCCGTCCAAGCCATCAACAATAACCAAACCTGAGATACAAGCTTCAAACGGTCAACAAAACGTTGAGATGAATTCATAGAGTTATACACATAACAATTAGAACGCATATATCGTTTCAACAAAACATATAACCACTTGCTCGAAGACAAGCCTAAAAAATAAAGATTTCCCCAACTAAATGAGCCCGTAAAAAAACCGAAAGCTAACACATTCATCCCGTAGGATAAAATAATGTTCGAGAAGTATACCACTCTTCCTAATACTAACTACAAAATGTCCGTTACAGCGTGCTCACAACTGATTCAAACCCCGGACAGGGTTGTCAAACCCAATAGATCTATTTAATGCATTAGCGATTACTACAAAAGTCCACAAATTGGTCACACAGTTAAAATCATATACTCCAAATAGTGAATGGAAATCATATTAAGTATCAAAACATATTGCGTTTCTCATTTTCATAAAACAGCAAGTATCCCCCTCGCGGGTTAAAAACATTTAAAATAGTTCAAAAGCGAGGCTATGAACTCACCTTGATCGAAGCCGAAGATCAAATAACCGAAACAATCACGAACTACTCGACAACGAGCTCAACCGCGACCTATAATTTATGTCGCTCGAACTAATAACCGTTAAGCGGGTACTAAATAGCGGCGCCATAGCGCGATATAGCGACGATATAGCGCGAGGCGTGGCCTCCACGTTACGAAACAGGCCAAGGCATCATCTTGAGGCGTGGCGTGCAATAAGGCGCCATATAGCGCGCTATAGCGTGAGTTTTTTTGAAGCTTTAAAAAATTTCATGGATTTGAGCTTATTTACAAGTATTTTATGCTTGGGTTGTATGGGGATTCATGCTTAGTAACCCCGTTACTCAATATTATTCATAGTCAGCTAACAGACTATTGACCACTCTATAAATATTTTTTGCCGCCTTGAGCCACGCTATGACGCAACGCCTCACGCTAAAGCTTGAGGCTTGGCTATGCCGCTACGCCACGCTTCACGCTATTTATAACCTTGACCGTAAGATACGATCGAATAGTGCGTGCGTCACAACTATTGAAATAGTATAAATATACATACACATGTGATGAGAAATCCACTTGCGTGTCCTAGATCCTAAACGTCACGTAATTGAGTTACGATCATTCATTCATTTATATTATACGTCACTTTAATCGAAAACTTTCTATTTTTAGAAAGTTACTATTTTCAAAAAGCTACAATTTTTAGTAAATCCCGTTATCCAATTATATTTATAATAATATTTATCTATCTCGTCGAACTTTCGACTTTCACTTTGGTTATTAATTACCCATATCGAGATTATGTCCCGTATATTACAAAAGTTACTATTTTTAGAATTATATCTGTTCATAAAACTCGTTAAGTCTAAAACTTAATACTCGTAAAAATAATAGCGTTACATTATTTTTATAAACATTATTAAGTCTTGTATAACCCCTTGACTTTCTTAAAGTCAACATTGGACTTTATTTGATTTTGACTTTATGTATATGTGTGTGTATATATATATAATATATATATATATGATATAATTATATATATATAAATATATATATATAATATATAAAAATATATATAATTATTACTAGATCCGACCCGCTCAAAACGACCAGTTATATCACATTTTCACGACTCGGACTCTAAAGAGATTTTAAGCAAAACGACATTCCGGACAACTTTTTAGTTTTATCCGAGACCCGAAACTAGACAGAAAATGACCAAAATGCCCCTGCAAGTTTCTGCAGGACTATGATATTTCTTAATAAAAAACACCGAATTTGACCTTATGGGTTTTGACCCAGATATCACTATCTAAATTAAAACTAAGCAAGCCTCGCGGCAAGAGTAAAACGCATTCCGAGCAACTTTCAAGTTTTTGCACGGAAGCCTGAAACGGAACTCGAAAGTGCCGCAAAAACGGCTATTTAAAATTCTGACAGCAACTAGTAAACTATAATAGCTGTTTGGAATTTTTCCTAGTTTTCAAATCTTGTTTTCGCCGTAACTTCTTTGTTATTAGGAGTTACGGGGCGTTCGAATTACCGAAACGCTCGTAAAAATACCCTCTACCATATTTCTAAATCAAAATCAAATTTCTCAAAATCTCGGACCTCGTTTTCCATGCCAAAGTATCTGCCTAGATTTATATGTTACGAAACATGCCAAAAATCCATTTTTGACCAAAAAATTCATTCACGACACATCTAGGATAGTTTATAAACCATATCCAACTCGCTCAATAAACCAAAAGGGATAAAATCTAAACTAAACGACGCAAGATCCCTCGGATTTCATCACATGCAACGATTAAAATCAAACCAATAACGAAAACAATGAAACAAATGAAATAAGAGAATGCTCACAATGCTATAATAGCAAGATCGGACAAAGAAAATTTCGTCTCGTCCCTTCCCTTTTCTAGCCGAGACTCGAACCAACCCAACAACCAAAACCGAACCTTTTTATTTAAAATCAAGCTTCCAATAACACTTATCTATCACTTTTACTACCATCCTTTCATCCAAATTGGTTAAAATCAAACCTGCATCTGCTAACTCCAAAATACTTATTGCATGTTATATTATTTTTGGTGGAAAACGTAAGAAAAAGACGAGGGTGAATAAAAAATAAATACTCGATCGGATTGCATGTAATTTTTCCTAGCGACCACGGCAGTTTCGGGTCGGCGGTGACCGCGTGAGGTTTTCTGGTGGTGGTTTTCCGTGAGGAGGAGAGAAAAAATATAATGTGATGTACTATGAAAATGAGAAGTAGAATAGTGGTATATATAGTATAGCACTTTGGTCACTTGACACAAATAGTCCTTCCCTCTTTTTTTATTTGATTTTTGACACATAAATGTTTTTCTTAAATAAAAACCAACAACCATGGCTCGGGATTACACCTTCGTGACTAAATTTATTTTCTGTCACACTTAATTTGGTTTGAAACTTTTAATAAAATATTAACTCACGTCAAAATAAAGTTTTGACTCGGTTTCGACTAACTCGGGACGAGGACGATAAAAATACAAATTATCATAATAAAAATAATAACGAAGCGCGTCAAAATTTCTACGATACTCAAAACGGTTAACGGCCGCGCGGTCAAATGTTGGCTCGCGAAACATCATAAATAAAAATTTCTAAATTTCGTTCGAAATAAAATACGAAAAAAAAATATTCACGACAATTAAAAATTAAATGTCGATGGTTTCGTTCACATGAACTTATAAATTAACAGTTATGACGTCGAATTCGCGATCGTCATCCGCGTCGTAAATCTCGGGTTGTTACATTCCACCCACCTTAAGGGAGCGCCGTCCCGGTGCTCGTTCTTTCTTACTCATCTTAATTTCGCTTGTAGTGAGACGGTTTCCTCACGATGGAATGGACTCACATGCTCGAACGGAAGATCACACGTTTATAATACTCCGCCTTGCTATCCGGACGGAAGTCAACAAAACAAATGATAAATTATACTAGCAAGATCAAAAATACAATCGCAATCGCTCTTATCACAAGAGACAAAATACGCCACGAAACATATCCGGGAAAACATAAATCGCGTCGTTTTTAAACGAAAGACTTTAAACGAAAGATCAACCCAAATCTTAGTTTGGTGATCATTTTAACAAAACAAAGCGCACACCGCTACACAAAACCGAAACATACGTCGCTAACCAAAACCAAAACATACGTCAACAATTAAACCAAAATATACGTCACTATCCAAAACCAAAACATACATCGCCCTCCCGGTCTCATGTCAACATCGCACCACCGTTGAGCGAAAAATAGTCCGGAGTACATACGACCCCATCAAACTCATTATAGCACCATTACACATAACCACATCATCATATAAGCACATATTCGCCTATTCGTCATTTTAAAATGACTTTATATTTCTACCTAGCTTTACTTAGGCACTTTATCACCCTTGCTCATTATCACCCTTAGCAACAATCATGCTTGCTGTCTATAAGTCTTAGCAAAATAATTGTGCTTACTTATTAGGAATCCTCAGCAATAGCTATGCTCATCACACAGGTTCATGCCCAACCGATCAAATTTCTCATTATACCTAGCTTGCTATATGGCCAAGCTTCTTGGAAATGATCTCGACTTAATCACGGCTATGTTTTATAGCCAACCATAGTCATGCTTGTGGGTTAACAAGTCGTAACCGACAATGGACTATCAGGCTTGTGTACCTCTCAAAACCAACCTTCATCTACATCCGGGTAAGTATACCCATTCACTCACGGCCTAAGCCGCATCAAGGCCACACAAAAGCGACATAAGCGCTTACTACTATTCAAAAGAACATAGCACATAAAGCACATAATTCACATAATTCGGCGACGATAATCCTGCTAGAAAACATATATTATCGGAAGACAAATAAAAAACAATCAAGAAAATAATTGAGCATCATGGGCTCGTTGCTCGTTTGACGAAGATCGCAATTCCAATTCCATCGTTTCCGCACCGCGACTAGCATAGTCGACTTGGTCCTAACGCATCGCATCAAATCTTAGATGACTCAACTAATCAAGTCGGGATAATTACGCACATTCCTGATTCAATACTGTTCGACTTAAGGCGTTAGCTACTTTGATTGTTCCTCCAGGATGGGAACGGATGTCACCATTCGGCTAGAGTCTCCAATATTTTTGCTCCTTTTATACGCACACTAAGTCGTTACGTCAAGGAGTAAGGATCACTGAACCAACCTTAAGTCAGGAGTCGCTTAGTGCCTTATTCTAATCCTCGACGATTCCAGGTATATTTACAACTATACTACCACTACTTTCCATTTCGGGGAAAGAAGTCTTCTTCACGGCCATCAGTTGATACATCAAAGGCAACACGCATCTAATGTAGGAGAAGTCTTCTCTATTTCTCATTTTCAACCTCGGGACTAACCATCTTAGCTTCCACCCACCTTAGGAATCTTTACATCTTCAAGAAGATCCCTTCTCAGTGTCGATATCAGGTTTACACCTTTGATAGCTCAAATATACCATTGCTTACTAGCACACCGACTACACTTGGTCTTGACACGTCTCCATAACAATCGCCGATCTTCATTACCATGAACTAGACTTCACTCCTTTCATACTCGTTCCGAACAATACCGTTGGTATTTTCCTTTCGGGACGACTCGGTCACAACGACTCACATGAGACTCTCTCCGTGCAGTTACTAGGAGTAAGGGTACTTGCACAAGAATCTGTAGCAGGGGTAAAAATATTTTCTCCTTCTGAAAGCTTGACCCAAACATTTATCCCAATTATCAAGCATTTTAAGTGTGACGATTTACCCGACATAGCGTGGTTCTTCCTAAATTATGCAAAGTTGATCAAGTTATGCATAATTGAGGACCAAACGACATCATATCCATCCTCGTCAAAACGTTCCTTTTTCATACGCTACACGCGTAAGTTATTTCCTTGGTAAAAAATTTTAAAAAAAAAAAAAAAATTCGATTGTTTCAGAAGAAGGAAAAGAAGATAGCAACATTCCCATCTCCATTCTTGTTTATTTTAGAAGAACATTATATATTATATATATATATAATATATAATAATATATCAGTAAATATATATATATATATATATATATATATATCCGAAAAAAAAACTTATTTGACACCATAGGGTCAGTTTGTGAAATTTGAAAAACATTTTTCCATTGTTTACACAAACAGTTTATACAACAAAATCAGTACAATTCGCGCAACGACATTTGTCCAACACACAAATTTGTTATTGCAATTCCACAATTATAAAATTACCAATTCATAAAACATCGTTTAATACAGTTCGTTCAGCGGTCACAACAAGTACAAAAAATAATACCCACTCATGGATAATGCAAGTAAGTATCATACACGTGAGGAGGATCCACCAACCGGAATCATTCCACACTCCGGGGTATTTAAAGTTCAATCTTAGTAAAGGACCACTTCCAAAAAACAATCAACAATTACACAATCACACAAAGAAAAAAAAAACCTCCCATTATAATTTTTCAATGGGGAAATTTTAAACTTTTAAACCAAAAAACAACATTTTTTCCCCCCCCCGGTTAAAATTAAAAAAAAAAAAAATAAACGCACGTACGAAAATAAACCCCAAAAATATAAAACCAAATAACAAACATTACCCCCATATTTTTCCCCCCAAAAAAGGGAGGATTTTTACATTTCCCCCGTTGCTTTTCAAAGAAACAGTAACATCCAGCCCCCCTCCCCACTTCAAACCCAACAAACAAACTTAAAGGCAAAAATGGAGGACAAGGAAGAGAGAAAAAACATGGGAAAAAAGTTAAAAAAGTAAAAAATAAAAAAAAACCCTTGTTTCCTCACCCTTATTTTTTGAAAAAAAGCCCCCCCACAAAAATACCCCCGATTATGGTTTTTTTTAAAATCCCCCACCCCCTTTTTTTTTTTTTTTGTTTGGGTGGGTGAAAAAGTTTTTTTTTTTGGGGGGGTTTAAAAAATGGTTTAAAATGGTAATAAAAAAAAAAATAAAATTGTTTTTTTTATAAAAAAAAAATTTTATTTTTATTTTTTTTTTTATTTTTTTTTTTAGATTTCGGGCCCGGTTTATTTTTTATTTTTAATTTAACGATATTGTTTTTTTTTGTAAATTTAAAATCCCTTTGATTAAAAATGAAAAAAGGTTTCCCTGTGATGATTGTTGAATGCGTTTTTTTTTTTTTTGATGTTTTTTTGAAATGTTCCCCCCTGTTTTTAAACTAGAAAATTTGGGAACTTTTTTAAAACCCCCCCCGAGCGGGGGTGGGGGGGGGGAAAATGGAATTCCCCCCCCCGGGGGTGTTATTTTTTATTTTTTTTTTTTTTGTGTTTTTTTTTTTTTTTTATGGTGGGGGTAAATCCCCCCCCCCTCCCCCCCCCCCCCCCCCCCCCACCCCAAAAAAAACGGATTGGGGGGTTGGATAAAAAAAAAAAAAAAAAAAAATGGGGGGAAAAAATAAAAAACCCCCCTATTTTTTAAAAAACCCCTAATTGGTATTTTGGATTTGGGGCCCCCCCATAAGGTCCCCCCCCAATGGGAGGTTTTTTTTTTATTTTTGGGGGGTTATTTTAATATAAAATTTTTTTTTTTTTGGGTTAAACATTTTTGTTTTTATTTGCCCCCTGTGAAACCCTGGAACCGAAAACCTTTTAATTAAACGATGTTTTTTTTTTTTTATGAATTTGGTAAATTTTTTTAAAACTGGGTGGGAATTGTGCAATTAACCCAAAAAATAGTGGTTGTTTGGACCAAAATTTTTTATCTTTTTATTTGCGCCGCGGCGAAATTGGTTACATAACTTGATTTTTTTTTTATGTTTGTAATAAACCCCTGTTTTTTTTTGGGTTTGTGGGTAAACAAATGGAAAAAATGTTTTTTTTTTCCCCCCAAAATTTTTTTTTCCCCAAAATACAAAAACCCCCCCCCTGACCCCCCCTTTTATATTTTGTGGGATTTGGGGGGGGGTTCAAAAATATTTAAGAGGTATTTTATTTTTTATTTTTTATATTTTTTTTTTTTATTTTTTTTTTTTTTTTTCGGATATAATATTAAATTATTATATATTATAATATTAAATTTTTATAATATCTTATATAAAAATATAAATACAAAAAAATTATTAAAATAAAATTCATATAAATATAAAATATTAAATAATTTTTTTTTTTTATTTCTTTTATTCCCCCCCCCCCCCCCCTTTCCTTAACAAAATTAAACCCAAAAAGAAAAATTTGGGAAAAGATTTTGGAAAAAAATTTGGTGAAAAAAAAAAAAAGCCAAATCATTTCCCCCCTTTTTTTTTTTTATATTTATATTTTTTTTTTTCCCCCTTTTTATCCCCCCCTAATTCTGTAAAACAAAATAAATTTCCGAATAATTTTTGTTTTTTTAATTTTTTTTTTTTTTTTTATATTTTTTATTTTTTTTATATTTTTTTTTTTTTTTGTTATAAAAAAAATTTATTTTTTTTTTTATTTTTTTTGATTTTTTTTGAACCAAAGTGAAAAAAAAAAACTTTTAAAAACATTAAACGCCGTTTTTGTTTTTAAAAAAGCCGTTTTTTAAATGAAAAAAAAAAAAAAAAGAGTAAAAAAAATAACCCCGGTAATTTTTTAATTAAATTTTATTTTTTAATATAATTTTTATTTTTATTTTTTTTTTTTTTTTATTATTTGAAAAGGGAGTGGGAAAAAGGAAAAAAAAACGAGGGGCGGGAAAAAATTGGGGGGGGGGGGGGGAATTTTATTTGAAATGGGTATTTATTTTTTTCCCCCCACCCCCCCCCCGTTATTTTGGGGTTGTCCTTCAAAATTTTTAAAAAAAATTGGCCCCCCCCCTATTAACCCTTATTTTATTGGAAAAAATCCAAAAAAACCTATTATATGCCCATAAAATTTAGATTAAAAAAGGGAAAAAGAAAAAAAAAAAAAAAAAAAACCACCCCCCACCCCCAAAAACAAACGGGCATTCAAATTGGTACGGTTTAAAAAAAAAAAAAAAAAATTCCCCCCCCCGTCCCCCCACCCCCCCCCCAAAAAACACCCACTTTTAAAAAAAAAATCCCCCCATTGATAAAAAATGGGAAAAAATTAAAATTGGTTTTTTTTTTATATTATTTTTGGGTTTTCAAAAAAAGGCTTTTTTTTCCCCCCCTCAGAAAGGTGAAAAAAAAAAATAAAAAATTTTTTTTTTTTTAACCACCCCCCTGCTTTTAAAACCCAGAATTTCCTTGTTTTTTGTGCAAAAAAAAAGTTAAAAACACCCTTTACTTCCTTCCCCCCCCCCAATTTTAAAACCCCCTTAGCAAAAAAAAAAACCGAAAGAGAAGGTTCTTTCCCCAAAGATAATATGGTGGGTTGGGAAAGGGGTTACCCCCCCCCCACCCCACCCGTTTTTATATTTTTATTATTTTGTGACCGAGACCCCCCCACCCCCCCCCCCGTTCCCCCCCCCCCCCAAAAAAAAAGGAATAAAAAACAAAAAAAAAAAAACCAAAAAAAAAAAACCGTTTTTAACAAAAAAAAAAAAATTTTGTGGTTTTCGGAATAATAACCGAAGTTTTTTATTTAAAAAAAAAAATAAGGTGAGGGGGGTTTGGACAAAGTTTCCCCTAAGTTTTTATCCCCAAGGGGGGGTGGATTAAAAAATGAAAAAGGAGAAATTCCCAGGCGGAATTTTGGGGTTATTATTTAGTTTTTTTTTTTAAATTTTTTTATGGTGAAAAAAAAGAAAAACGTATGGTCCCCCCCCACAAAAAAGAACCCAAGATTTTTTATGGGGGGTTAAAAAAGTTCCCCCCCCCCCCCCCCCCCCCCCCCACCCCCTCCCCCCCCCCGGTTGATGGGCCTTTAAGTAAGCCAATGGGGTTAAAATAATTTTTTTTTGTAAAGGCTATCCCAAAAGGGGGTACTTAATTTATGGGGTTGTAAAAAAAAACAAAAAAACCCCTTTGAAAAAAAATTTTTCCGAACAACTGGAACAAGGGGGGAAAAAAAAAAACAAAAGGGAAAAATTTAAAAAAAAGAAAAAATTTCCCTTTACCCCTTTTGAAAGAAATTTGTGGGTTTTTAAAAAAAAAGGAAAATAGAAACAAATTATCCCTTAAAAGGGTTTGGGGGTAATTAGGGGGGTGAAAAAGGTCCCTTAAAAAAGGGGGAAGGGTGTGTTTTTATCCCCCCACCCCCACCCCCCGAGGGGTATTTGGGAAAAAAAAAAACAAAAAACAAAAAAAAAAAAAAAATAGAAAAAGAAAAAAAAAAAAAAAATAGAGAAAAAAGGAAAACCCCCCCTTTTTTCCCCCCCCCCTTCCCCCCCCCCCCCCCCCCCCTAACCAAAAAATTTTTTTTTTTTAAAGATTTTTTTTTTGGGTGGGGCCCGTTTATTAGGGTTTTTTTATATTTTTTTGGGTGGGCCCCCCCCCCCCCCCCCCCCCCTTTTTTTTATTTTTTGGGGGTGATGGGGGGTTAAAAAAGAAAAAAATCCCCCCCAAATAAACTGATTTTTGGCCCCCCGGTTTGGGGGAAAAAGGAAAAGGAAAACTTTCCCCCCCCCTTTTTTTTTTTTTTTTTTTTTTTTTTTCCCCCCCCCCCCCGAATAATATGGTGGGGGGGGGGGGAAAAAAGTAAAAAAAAGGTGTTTTGGGGGGTTATTTTATAAAAAAATAGTTTTGTTTTTTTGTTTTAAAAAAAAAAAAAAAAAAAAAATTTAAATACCCCCCTTTGGAAAAAAAAATAAAAAATTCCCCCCCCCGTTTTCCCCCCGCGGGGGGGGGAATTTTTAAAAATAAAAAAGGGGCCCCCCAAACCTAAAAGTCCCCTCAAAAATAAGACCACCCCCCCTAAAGCCCCGGGACCTCCCCCCCCCTTTTTGACCCTTTTAAAGGATTTTTAGGTTTTAAAAAACAAAAAGTTTGGGGAATTTCCCTTAAACTCCCCCTTCTTCCCCCATTGAACTCGTTTTAAAACGACCCCCCCCTTTTTTTTTTTTTTTTTTTTTTTTAAAAAAGATATTTGTGCGATTTTAAACTAAAAAAAGGAGGCAAAAAAGATTTAATGGAAGAACTTCTATGCCCGAAATGGTGGAACCAAATCCCGTTTTCCTCCATCCCCCTGGAGGGAAACCAAATCAAAAGTTTAACTAACCGCCTTAAGTCCGAAAACAGTTATTGAATCAGAATGGGGCGTAAATTATCCCGACCTTGATTAGTTTTTTTTTTGAGTCATCTAAGATTTTTTTTTGATGGTTCATGCGTTTAGGACCGAAGTCCCGAACTATGGTTGCCTAGTCGCGGGTTTGGGGGGCGGAAAACCGATGGGAAAATTTGGAAAATTGGTGCCGATCTTCGTACCAAAAAAAAAACAGGCAACCCCGAGCCCCAAGGATTTGCCCCACATTATTTTTTTCTTGATTTTTGGTTTTTTTTTTTTTTTTTTATTGTCCCTTTTCCGATACTATAATGTTTTTTCCCTAAGCCAGGATTTATCCCGTCCGCCCGAAAATATAAGATGTGAAATTCTAATGTGCTTTTAAAAAAAATGTGGGCTAATGTTTTTTCTTTTTTTGGAAAATAGTAAGTTAAAATCTGCTTTTAATGTCCCCCGGCTTTTTTTTTTTTTGTGTGGGCCCTTAGACAAAAATTTGGTCGCTAAGGCCCGTTTTGAGTTTAAATGGGTTTAATACTTATATCCCGGTAAGATGTTAGATTTGAAAAGGTTTTGGGTTTTTAGTTTTTTGAGAGGTTTACACCCAAGGCCCCCCCCCCAGAAAATTAGAGTCCCCCCATTTTTGTTCGGTTTATTTTTATTAACCGAAAAACTTGGTTTTTAACCCCACAAAAAGCAATGAACCTATGGTTTTTTGGGCTTTAATAAAAAAAAAAAACAAAGAGCCCCCCCGATGAAAATATTAAAGTTCAGAGAAATCATTTTTTCCCCAATAAGGCCCTATTTTGCCAATATAGCAAAGCCCCTAAGGTATAAATGAGAAATTTTGGATCGGTTTTTTGTTGGGGCAAAGAAAAAACCCTGTTTTTGGGTGATTTGACAAATAGCATATTGCTTTTGAAGGATTTTACCTTAAATAAGTAAAGCCCAACAATAATTTATTTGTCCCCTAAGACCCCTTTAAATAGACCCATCAAAAGCATTGAAAATTTTGTTTTGCCAAAGGGTGGAATAAATGAAAAGCCAAAAGGGTGATAAAGTCCTAAGTAAAAAGCTAGGGTAAGAAAATATAAAAGTCCATTTTTAAAATGAACGGAAAAATTAGCGTAAATAATTGTTTGCTTATAAGAATTACATGTTGTGGGTTTATTTTTATTTAATGTTGGTAAATGGGTGCCTATTATAATTGTTGTTGGAAAAAAATTTTTTTTTGCGGTTTTTTTAATTTTTTTTCCGTACTAATTTTTTGATGGGGTCCCCCCCCCCCCCCCCCCCCCCCCCCCCGATAAAATGTGTTTTTAAAAACAAAAAACAAATAACAACCCCCCCCCCAGAACCCCCCCCCTTTTGTAATATTTTTTTTTTTTATTTATTTTTTTGTCCCCCGCCAACCCCCTCTGGGGTTTGGTATGGGGGCAATAAAAAATTTTTGTGGGTTTTTTTTTTTATTGGAAAAAAATTGGAAGGACCCCCTGGGGAAAAAAATGGTGGGGGCCACCCCACCCCCCCCCCGATGGTTTATTTTTAAATTGTTTTTATTTTTTATGAGTGTTTTGATTTGGGGGGGGTTTTTATTTTATTATATTATTTATTTGGACAAAATTAAAAGGTGGGGAAAACCCCCCCCCCCCGTTTTTTTAAACAAAAAAAATTAAATTTATTTTTTTTTTTTTATATTTTTTTTTTTTTTTTTATTTTTTTTTTTGGTTTATTATTGTTTCTTTAAATGTTTTATTTTTTTTTTTTTTGACAAAAAAACCCCCGTATTATTAAATGGTTTTTTTTTTTTATTATTTTTTTTTTTTTTTTTTTTTGTATTTTTTGGTTTTGGGGGTTTAGCGACAATGGTTATAGTTTTATCCCGGTTTTGTGGTTAGCCCCCGGTGTGCGCTTTTAATTTTTGATTTTAAAAAATTGAAATCACCCAAACTAAAGGAATTTTGGGTTTGAATCTTCCGTTTAAAAGTCTTTTTTTCGTCAAAAAAAAAGAAACCCGCCGAATATTTATGTTTTTTTTTTTTTTTCTCTGGAAAAAATATGGGGTTTTTCGTGGGGGCCCCAGGTAACTATTTTTTTTTGTCCCTCTTGGTGACAAAGTAGCGACATTGGCGGATTTTTTAAAATTTATTGAAGTTATTTTATTTGAGGGATCTTTGGGCTAGTTATAAATTATTTATCATTTGTATTTGGGGTTTGAAAACTTTTTCCCCCGTCCGGGAAAAAAAATAAGTCCCCCAAAAGTCGAGGTAAATAAAAGATTTTTAAAAATAAACGTGGTTGGGGGGATCTTCGGCGTTTTCCCCGAGGCCCCAAAAAATTGGTGAAACTGGTTCCTCCCCTCGCCATAATTCCATCGTGGGAGGAGAAACCGTTCCTCCCACCCCACCGCCCCTCCCCCCACTACAAAAAGCGAAAAATTTTACAAAATGAGTTTAAAGAAAGAAAAAAACGAGCACCGGGAAAGAAACCGGCACCCGCTATCCCCTATAAAGAAATGGGGTTTAGAGGGGTGGGAAAAAATGTTTGGGGTTAAAAACAAAAAAACACCCGATAAAGATTTATCACCGACCTCCCGGGGAAAATGAAGAACGAATCCCGCTGAAATTTTCGAACGTCCAAATTAAAACATTTAAAATTTATAAAAAGTTTTCCAAAAAAAAATGTAGGAAACGTAAAACCCCCCCCATCCGACAATATAAAATTTAAAATTGTATCCGTGAAATAATTTCTTTTTATCCGTTATTTTATTTTACCGAACGAAAATTTTAGAAAATTTTTTTATCTTTTATGATTATGGGTTTCGCGATCCAACCCCCAAACAAAAATTTGAAACCCGCGCGGAGGGGGCCGGGGCCTGACGGGAAGGGGCTTCGGGGGCCCCCCCCCCCCACCCCCCGTTTTTTTAAAAAAAATACTCCCCCCCGTAATTTTTTGAAAGTTTAAAAAATCCCCCCCGTAAGAAAAAAATTTATTTTTTGAAACGCCCCCCCGCCGCCTTTTTTAATACCCCCGTTTTATTATTTTTTTAAAAAAATTAATTTTTTTTTTTATATTTAAAAAAAAAATTATGAATTAAAAATTCTTTTTTTTTTTTTGTTTTTTAAAAAATAATTTATTTTTATAATCGTCCTCCCTAAGTCCCCGAAAGGTTAGTTTTCGAAAAACCGAGTAATCCCCAAAACCTTTTAATTTTTTTGACCGTGGGGGAGTTTTAAATAATTTTTTTAAAATTAAAAAGTTATTTTCAAACCAAATTTTTTAAGTGTTGACAAGAAAAAAATAATATTTTATATTTTAGTCGCACTAAAAAAGGGTTTGGGGGGGGGTTTTTTTAAATCCCCTATTTCCGAGTTCCCATTGGTTTTTTTTTATTTTTTTTTTTTTTTTTTTTTTTATTTTTGGTTGGGGGTTTTTTTTTTTTTTTTTTATTTTTTTTTTATTTTTTTTTAAGGAAAAAAAAAAAAAAAACCCATATTTTTTAAATGGGGTTTTGTTTGGGGGGTTCCCCCCCCCCCCCCTCCCCCCCCCCCCCCCCCAAAAAAAAAAAAAATTTTCCCCCCCCAAAAAAAAAAAAATAAAAAAAAAAAAACAAAAAAAAAAAAAGGGGGGGGAACAAGGGAAACACTAAATATTTTTTCTTTTTTTTTTTTTTTTGTTTGGGGGGGTTTTTACCCCCCACAGTTTTTTGGAAACCCAATAAAAAAAGTGGGGGGGGGCCGTTTTTATAAAATTAAAAAACCTTATTTATAAAAAAAAAACCAAAAAAACCCCCCTGTCTTTTTTTTTTTTTTTTACTTTTTTCCTTCATTTTTTTTTTGTTTTTTTTCGGTAGTTACACACAAATTTTAAAAAAAAATTTTTTTTTTTTCCCCGCTCCAAAACCCCCCCCTCCCCCCAAAACCGGAAACCCCAAAAAAACCCACCCCAAAGAAAAAACAACCTCCCACCCCCCCCGCCCCCCCGGTCCAAACCCGCCCCCCGGCCCCCGAAAAGAAAAAAAAAACTTTAAACTGCCCCCCCGTTGGGTCCCACCACCGCTAAGTAAAAAAAATTACCATGGCAAAAATCCGAATTACCAAGTTTTAAATTTTATTTTTTTTCATTTAATCCCCCCCCTCCGTCCCCCTTTTTATTTATTTCCTACCCCCCCTAAACGTTTTTTTTCCCACCCAAAAAAAATATAATAATTAACATGCAATAAGATATTTTTTATTTTTTGGACAGTTTATTTAGAAGTTTCAAGGTATTTTTTTTTTTTGAATTTTTTTTTTTTAACCTACTTTCGGATTGAAAAAAGAATGGGGGTAGTTTTAAAAAAAGTGATTATATAGAATAAGTTGTTTTTTTATTTTATATTTTTTGGGAAGCTTGATTTTTTTGAAATTAAAAAAAAAAAAGGTTTATCGGGTTTTATTTTTTTTTTTGGAGTTTTTTTTTTTTTGTTGGGGTTTGTGGTTTTTTTTCCAAGGCCCCACGGGCCTTTAAGAAAAAGGGGAATGGGAAACCGAAGACCCCCAAAAAAATTAGTTTCCCCCTATTTGGTCCGAATCCTTTTTGCCCTAAAAATAATAAATAGCATTTTTTGGTGAGCAATTTTTCCCCCCCCCCCCCCCCCACCTTTCCCCCCCTATTTTCAAAAAACTTTTTTTTGTTTTTATTTATCACCATTTGGTTTTTTTTTTTCGTAATTGGTTTTTTTTATTGATTTTAAAATTCGGTTTGCCAAAATAAAATGGTGTTATTTTTGAATTTTGGTGAAAAAATCCCGTAGGGAAATTCTTTTTCCCTATGCGTCCCCCCGTTTTTTTTGTTTTTGTTTAGATTTTTATATTTTTGTTTTTTATTTTGAAGCCCCGAAGTTTTGGGGAATATGGTTTTAAAAAAAAATAAAAACTTTTATCCCTAAGAATGTTTTTCCCCCGTGACATGGAAAAAAATTTTTTTTTTGCAAAAATGGATTTTATTTTGGGGGCAAATGGATTATTTCCGTAACAAATAAATAAAATCTAAAGGCAAGAATACTTTTTTTGGGGCATGGAAAAAACGAAAGGGTTCCCCACCCCGAGGGAATTTTTTTTTTTTTTTTATGATGAAATTTTTGATTTTTGAAAAAATTTTAGAAAATTGGTTAAATGAGGTAAAATTTTTTATTTGTATTTACGAGGCTTTTTTTTTGATTCCCCCGGGGTAAAATTTTTAATTTTTCCGAAAACGCCCCCAACTATCCCTAATTTAAACAAAAGAAGTTTTTTTACGGCGAAAAAACCCAAAAGATTTTATATTTTTTGAAAACCAGGAAAAAAAATTTTTTCCCAAACAGCTAAAAATTAATAACGTTTTTTTTTTATTTTTTTTTTATTTAGTTTGCTTGTCCAGAAATTTTTAAAATAGCTAAGCCCGTTTTTTTTTTTTTTTTTTTTGAGCACTTTTTTTTTCCCCGAAGTCCCTTTCGGCCCTTTTCCCCCGGCAAAAACAATTGAAAGTTGCGATTTCGGGAATTTGACGTTTTTATTTTTAAAAAATAAAAAACCTCCCCCCTTGCCCCCCCCCCCGGCCCGAAAGTGCTTTTTTCCCTAAAGTTTTTTTTTAAAAAATCGAAGTGGGAAATTAACGGTTTTCAAACCCCAAAAGGGTCAAATTTTTCCCCCCCCCCCCCCCCCCCCCTGTTTGGGGTTATTTATTAATAGAAAAAATAATCATAGTTTATTTTCCCTGCAAGAACCCTTTTTTTGCAGGGGCCATTTTTTTTTGGTTCCATTTTTTTTTCCCCAGACCCTTAGTTTTTTCGGGTCCCCCCCTCCGGATAAATCGGGGGGGGCCTTATAAAAAGTTTTTGTCCCCCCCCCGGAAAATGTTTTCACACCCCCCCCCCGTTTTTTTTTTTTTTTGCCAATAAAAAAATCTCTTTTTTTAAGAAGTGTCCCCCCGATAGAGTTTACCCCCCCTTTGAAAAAAAAAAATTTTGTGAAAATATAACGGGGGGTTCCTTTTTTTTTGGCGGGCGGGGGGTTTTGTTCGGTAAAAATTTCCAAGTAATATATTATTATATATAAAATATAATATATTTAAAATAATAATAATTATATATTAAATGAAATATATAATTAAAAAATTAAATATAATAAATATTATTATAATATTAATATTATATACACACAACTAACACAACATAAAGTCAAAAGTTCAAAAATATAAGGTTCCCCCCCCAATGTTTTTTTTTTGAATCTTTTAAAAGATTCCCCCCAAGGGGTTTAATACAAAGGACCCTTTTTATTGAAATGGGTTTTTTATAAAAAAATAATAACGCCTAAATTTATTTTTTTTTTTTTTAACGCGAGTTAATAAACAAGTTTTTTTTTATTAAGACTTAACCCGAGTTTTTATTTTTTTTTTTTATTTTTAATGAACAGAAAAGTAATTTTCCCCCTAAACAATTTAGTAACTTTTTTGTTACTAAACGGGAAAAACCTAAAATCCCCCCTCGATAAATATAATGGGGTAAATTAAAAAAAACCAAATTTGAAAACTTTCCGAAAGTTTTTCCGACCGAGAAAAGGAAAATTGTTAAAAATTAAAAATATTAAATTAAATAAAATTGGGATAGACGAGGAAAAAATTTTAAACCTAAAAAAAAAATGGGTGTGGGTTAAGCTTTTTATATTTTTTTTTGAAATTTAAAGTAAAAAAACTTTTTCCTAAAAAAAAAATTAGAAAAGTTATTTTTTCGAATTTAAAGAAGGTTGGGAACCCCCCGTTTATTTAATAAAAATAAAAATTGAAAAAGGAAAAATGGATTCGTTAAACTCCAATTTACCGTGAAACGTCAATTTAGGATTCCTAGGAACAACGCAAAGTGGAGATTTTCCTCAATTCACAATTGTTGTATTAAATAGTATTTTATTTTTTAATAACTATATTCAATAGTTGTGGGACGCAAAAAACGCCCCACTAATTTCGATATTTGTTCGAATATTTTACGGTTTCCCCCAAGGGGTTATAAAAATAGCCCGTGGAAGCGTGGGGCGAAAAAAAGCGGCGCAAAGAAATAGCCCCAAGCCCCCCCTCAAAGCTTTTTAAAGCTTGAAGGCGTTTTGCGTTTCCAAAATAGCGTTTTTTTTTGTTTTAAATGGCGTGACCTCAAAGCGGCGCAAAAAAAAAAAATATATTATAAGAGTAGGGTCCCCCAAATTAAAAATTTAGTAAACCTTACTTTAATGTTGTGGCATGTGCTAACAACTCATTTCTAGAGAATAAAAATAGGTTCAAGCTTTTGTGCAAAACTTTGGGAACTGAGTATATGTTTTTTTATCCTTGGTTACTTTGTTTGTTAACTTATTTGCTGAGTTTATGTTTGTTTTCTGAATTTGCTTACTGGGTCAGCGAAACACGTAAGCTTGATTAGATTGGCTTGCGTATGAATCTTTATTCTTGCTTATTGGTTATACTTATTTAATCTATGAACGTAGAATATTCGAGTTTGACATATTAGATAAGTATCGCATATAGGACAAAGTACAAAATTTGAATCTTACGTAGATCTAGGGATTAAAACTTAGAAGGTTAGCATTTGTAGGTGTTTGGCTTGATGTGGTAGAAAGATTGGAGAAGGCATTGAATCATCTTCGGGTTCTTACTTTTCTAATGTTATATGCTATTTGCCTATATTCTCTAACAACCTGATTATAATGATATTAGTGGGTGTGTATGTTTGAGTACATAATTTAGGATTATTATGGTGACAGGGTGTTGGAATTGTTTGACATTTTATGTTGTAGTTTTCAGTGGATAAATAAATTAAAAAACTTGGCTGATTTAATATATGAAAGTGCAACTTTAAGGGATGTTTAGCTATGGCTGCTGCCTTTGTTGTAGCAGCAGTTTAAGGTGTGGTCGGGTCATAATGATGCATATGTATCCAGATAATGGTTAATCTTCTACTCAGGTAATTGTTCATCACGGTTAAGCTAAATAATTAAATCTAACATTATTTCATATTTTAAAGTAGCATGTTTGTCCCCGAAAGTCAAACTATGCACATGTTTTAAATTTATGATCTAAAGTAGATTCTGATAGAGAAATTCAAACGAATGCAAGGTGTTTTGCATATTTCCTGGAAGCTTTCCTGCGTTTTTGTGGTGAATGGCTCAGGTTGGAAAATGGACATTTTGAACACCGTTGGAAACTTTCTAGCTACAAAGCCAATCTGACTCGGCCTAGCCCTTATTTTGTCTTCTACAGTCTCTTTATTTATAAATCACTTTGTACCCATATGAGACTAAAATTTTGTATTTATTGTGCAGTGTCTCAGTAGTTGATTTGAAATACATTTGTTATCTGTTTCTTATTAGGAGCCTCGAAAGTAATCACGTCTAACCCAAAACGACGCCCACTAACCGCCCCGCAGCGGAGCGCGGGCAAACCCCCTCATTTATTCACAATGTTTAGGCTAAAATATAAAATATCTATGATGCCTTATCAAAAAAAAAATCAGTAACTTGTTAATTTGCTATGAATTTACTTAATTTTTTTATTTACATATAATAAACACACAACATAAGAGGCTAATTAAAAAAAAATTGTGGCAAAAATAATACAACTATAAAAATAAATTACTTAATTATTTCTTTATAAGTTAAATAATGTGAATGACTTTTAGGGGTAATTTATTAGTTTTCTTCTAGTTAATGTTCTTAGAACGAGTATATTGGCTCGCGCTTCGCTACGAGACGATGGGTGAGCGTCGTTGTTGTTGATGTCAAAATGGGTCGGCTAAAATGGGTTTGTTGGTGATTGCCGTTTATGTTGTGATATTTCAGTTTGGTGTGATGAAACTCGAGGATTGTTATAGATAAATTACCAAAACACAGTTGTTGGACATACAAATGTAAATTGAATAGAAGAAAAAACAAAAGAATTTCTTATCAGCTACTTGTACACTCTAATATCCGTAACATGTTCTCATCCCCATTTCTACTAAACCACGCCTTTTCACATATGGACTCACTACAATCTGAAGCTTTTCTATTTCCAAAAGCCACTCACCTTCATCATCTTATGAACCTGTTGTTTGATATCCTGAAAAACAATTGGTAGGCTATGTGTAAAAATCGAGTTTGAATCATGGTTATATATATCTTCCTCGTAGGCTAACATGATTAAATCACACATCACATTACAGGCTGTTTGGATTGCTTAAATCAATACAGTTGTAAGCGATATAAACAAAGAATGCATGCATACATGTGATCAATGTTATAATTGAACTCGACTACTTTATAGGTAAAATAAATGTATGAACATGGTAATTACATGTAAACAAAGAATGCATGTATGTAAATTTAAAAGGCTTCATAAGCTATTTTATAAAGAAACAATAAAAAATTGAGCTCGAGTCATGGTCAGCACATAATAATCAGTTTAGGTAGTTATTGATATGTGTTGTTTATCATAAAGTGAGTGAAGGTCCTATATTTGTATGGGCATTCGATGGTTGGGTCATTTATCAAGTGTTACTGATAGATAGTATAATTTCATCATCAGCCACACACTGAGTAGTTATAAGGATTATTACGCATTCGTTAACTACATTCTAGAAAATGGTTTAGAAATTGTACATGGAACATAATTTGTCTTGCCCAAAGACCACAAAACCTGCATATCAATTCCAATTGATTTAATAACATAAAAAGTAAAAATTAGAGGTTGTTTGGAAATGCTTATTTCGAACTGCTTATTTCGAATTGCTCATGTGGTTTACTTTTTCTTGTTTATTTTTTAAAAGCTTATTTAAGCGTAAATTAGAAAATAAGTAGTTTTAGAACGCACTCTAAACAACATATTCCCGTTATGAAAACCTTAAAGTCGCATGAAATGAAGAACAACTTTCGTAGGATTTGATAACCTATTCTCGTACGTTTTTCTTCTCGTTTTCACAACTATTCTTCGGATCATTTTTGACTCGTTAAGTATTCCTAAAAAGTATATAAGTATTGTAAAGTATTTGTTTCAAGTCATTATGACCAACTCGTTTTGACCCACACGAAAACAACCCATTCTGACCCATACCAAAACTACCCATTTTGGCGCCATTTACTTTTTCCTATAAGATATACACACCTTGTTTCACATTAACTGCTAAATGTTGAATATACGAAATAACTTTCATTGTAGTTACCGTTTGTCTATATCATAGTACCTTGTAGAAAGATTCAGCAGAGCCATCATATACATGTTCTTAACTTGATAACTATGCATTGGTAGGTGGAAATTGGGAACTATCACTTCAGACAAAGGTGTCCATCCTACACTCCTTAACAAAAGTGAGGAAAAAATATATCATTAGTAGCCAACAAATATCCTTCAAGAACATACACAAAGTAGGATGGTAGCACTAAATTTTGAAATGAAGACGCAAGGCATTACTCCAACCACATGAACCTTATTACCTGCATTAATTACTTCTCCTGATTGGCCTTCCATTGCCGAAACCTCCTGTTTCACCTTCTGTTGTAGCCAAACTTGTAACGAAGCAACAACAACCACCCATTAGTCTTTAGTCACATATTCTGATAATTATATATATCTTAACTGTTGCATTAAACTTTTAGCAACAACAACAACCCTTTAATCTTTTAGTCACATATTCTGATATCAAATCTATAGCAATCGGTGAAAGCAACTACGCTGTATGTAGAAAATATGTACTAAATATCCTGATCAACTAGTTGTCAGCATCTATGAGTATCATATACCTTGTAAAAGTATAGTATTGTGGGTATCAGAAGTATTAGTTTTTTTAATCACAAATATATTCTGAATATTCTGTAAATACATTCTCAATTTTTAAAGTTGTCCAAAAACCACATACTTTAGTTGACTTGCATTCTCAAAGTTCTATAAGATTATTAAATAATTAGAAATTATTAAAAAGCAAATACCATTAAATCTGACTAAAAAGTGCCAAAAAGTAGTGGATCAATCCATCATTTGGACATGTTTTGAAAATGACCCATTTTTAGCCAAACCTGTTGGATCCACATTACCTAGCCCACCCCTACACCCCAATTTTTACCCATGCGATGCGCTCAAACTATGCAAAGTGTTAATTAAAAGACTTTTATTACGAATAGTTTAGAGCATATATAATATGTCATCATAAAGATACCTTACTTGAGCAAAGACGTAGCCTCATTGTCCAAAAATCATGTGAGCCTACCTTTCGGTTTCACCTTCTGGACGGGAAAAGGTAACCAAAATCATGCAAAACATATGCATACAATATAGTAATATATAATCAGCAATTAGTAAGAAAAAATATGTAACTGATCATGTATTCATGTTATAAAGGGACAACACTTTCCAAAAATGGTGGTTTCAGTTTCAAATTATAAACCGAGTACAATAGCATGAAGTCATGATCACAAAGAGAGAATATATATCGGTAACTGAATTGTATTAGTATTTGCAAAGGTAAATTAGAAATAACAAATGTATTTAGTTAAATTTTTGAAACTAAGACACGTGTAAACCCATTGTTGTTAGGTCTCCTTTTAGGCCTAGATGTCTACTACTCATTTTCCTTTATCTATCTCCAATGACCAAAATCCACTAAACAAATTTGGTGAACCAAAATTAAACTAAAGATAATGTTAATGCCCTAACTGCATTTTAGTGAAGGTGAAAGTTTTTTTCTTTAACAAACTTTAAAATACGACAGACAATCCTAAAAGATTAATCAAGTTGTCATGTCTACGAAACACCTTACTCTGCACCTTTATTACATATTTTTTACAGATTAGGATTTGAACCCACAACCTTTTAGTTGATGGGTTAATTTGAGACTGATATGCTAAATATATATATATATATATATATATATATATATATAGTTAGGATCAAATGAGAAGTTTTCTTAAAATAAGAAGGATTAGAAAGTAACTCTAACCGAATATCGAGATTGCATCCCGACCTTTTAAATTTGCATGCATTCTCATATATCTTAGATGCATCATAATGTGTTTTTTAGCTTTTAACTAGATGCATATACGCATATTAGATGCATTTTATGATTTTTCTTGTTTTTTGTTCCTCTACATGTGCCAAAATCATGAAAATCAATTTGCACCATCTACACATCAAATTAACGTTCGAAACTCAAAATGGTGCATCTAGATAAATAGAAATGCATCTAATGCAAGCCGTTGCATCTCAAATGTGTGGTTTAAGTCACTTCTCACCACTTCTTATTTTAATTTACTTCTCACTGGATCCCTACTATATATATATATATATATATATGTTTGTAATCTAGTCATGCAACAAAAGACCATCAAAACTACTTGAATCTTGGCCTATTATATTGATAAAAAATTCAAATAGATCTTAGATTAGCAAAGAAAAGATGATACCTTCTCATTGCTCAGGAACCGAAGGACCATAACTACATTGTAGTTCATCCCATACAGCTTGAGCGTTGAGTTTTTGTGTTTATGCCTGTATGCGGCACAATTTTGTTCTCATGCATAGTTATCCTTAAATGTTGATTGAATATGATATATGAATCAGTGAATAGAGAAAACACATATGTCATAGTCGTTATCATTTTATTAAATAGTGTTTTTCTTTCCCGCAATAATCAGCTCGAACATTATGTATAACTATAACATTTCTATACATAAAAACAATCATCTTTGGAATTCGTTTGTAACTGTTTTACAAAAAACTCATTATCGTAATGACCCAAATGCAAAAAAATTACGATGAGTAAAAGAGAATGATGAAACCATGGTTGTATTTTATTCAGCTAACCAACTTTTAAAATTAAATTCAGAAAACTAAAGGTTCAACACATAATGTAATACATGTGAATGTCCTATGTCGTCTCACTCTATAGCGAAATGTCGTTAGCTACGACCTGCGTAAACTTCTGATTATGACTCGTATAAGCTGCAACAGACAGCGAAAATCAAAACTATCCAATGCCGAAAACACTTGACAGCATTAAATCTTAATATAAAGCCGGGAGGAACTTAATTAACATTGTGTGTTGACAAATTCTGTTTTTATCTGCGTTGATACACTGCACTTGATGTATACATTCGGTGTCAAAAACTTGATTGACTGTGTCCTTTCCCACAGCATTTGTGTGTCAATTCTTTGTCATCGCACGTCTTTTTACATCACGCCAAAGGTCTGAACGCCTTAGAAATGAAAGCTGATTTTCACATATGGAATCTTAAGAGGTGCCTAACACAACATAATTCCCAAAACAATTACCCGCAAACGTTTAAAACAACTAAAATAATAAAATCTACATACTTGGTTGCAACTCCACATTAGGCCACGCCAATTTCAGACCATATTATATATACCTATTCGTCATATAATTTCACTTTACAATTCAAAGCTTACTCTAAAATTCAAAGCCTAATGATACACGGACCAAGCAATTACTAAATTTGCATCACACTTGACTGCTTAAACCCTATTTTAACAAACTATATAAACCTCATAAGATAAGAAAAGCAAAACTTTATTGTTAGAAAAATAAATAATGATCTGATACCCTCTTTTTTAGGAATAACTATTTGATAAGACATAGTGAGTATCTCATGCAAAAAAAAATCCAACTTAAATCAAACAATGATTCGATATCCTCACTGAAGGATATAAAAAATCTATGATCCGGTGGTCTTGGAGACTCAAACCAAGTGATAGCCATTATTTTAGAGAGAGACTAGAGAGAGAAATAAAAGATGTAAAATAAGATGAAAGTGAAAAGATTACAAAAGCCTCAACCCCTCTATGGAAGCCATAAAGGGGTATTTATACCACCATACATTACATAAGTATGCTATATTGGCTATTCTAGTCCTTGTGTACGGTCGTATGGTAAACTATGGCAATTCCGTAATGTTGTCACGTAAAATGAATTCCTAACAATCTTCCGCCACGGGAAGATATATACGGAATTACTTACAATATTCTCCTAACAAGTACATATTGATTAAGAACAAAAACTTTCATGAAGCTTCCAATGCTGATGATGTCTTCTATGGTCTTTGACTTCAAGTATGCAGTCCAACATGAATCATCTTTATAGTACCTTGTAGAAGAAATATTGTAATAGGCATAAACTAGGTAACCCATACACTTCTTGGTTAAGGAGAAGCTTCTAAATCAGCTTTCCCCTAATTCATGCCACATATTCTGCATTTAGAAGCTTTTAAAGCTTCCCCCAAACTAGCAATCCTCTCTTGAGCAGTTTCAAAGCTTTCTTACAAGCTTAGAATTATTAAGTGCACAACGGAATTAGTAGGATACCACATCAAATATTAATGCTTCTTTAAGAATAAGCTTAGTGATTAACCGTTCGGGGAGACATTAACTGGATCAGCAACGTATCTTCTTACGCTTGAATAATTCTTCTCACATCACTTCCCCTTGGAAATTCAAATAATGCATACTAACTTTCACAAGATATCTCTTCCCCTATTTTGTTGAAGAAATGCACCCAAAAGCCACATATTAGAGCGCTGATTTTCTCTGCGGTTATGACATTTGTCTTCCTAGAATGGCCTAACATAAAAGAATTTCAAGAAAGATGACTTTTTCAAGCTTTCAAGAAAAAGAAAGGCAAAGACTCTTGGGTGTATGTCCTCCTTCCCCTTTGCTGGTTATGATACCTCGAAATCAACAAAACCTTGTACGCACATATACTTGAATATTTGTGTGAAGAATAAATTAGCTCAAATCTATCCCGTGAGAATCAACTACTGATTAAATCTCTACTCATAAACTCTCTATGACTATCTTTTTACCACCGTTTTGTAGGCTATTTGAAGTGACCACTAATGGAGTAAACCCGATATACCAAACTTGAAAATTTAATTCAAGTTAACCAATTTATACACTAATTTGTATAAACCTTTGGTTAAGACTAGAACTACATTAAACAAGATCAATAGCCCACCGAATATTTAACACTGATGGAGTAAACCCGATATACCAAATTTGACACTGAAGTAGAATTTCCCGTTCTTATGACTTCAGCTTGCACTAATGTTGGAAGAATAGTGTCGAGAAACTCAATACTTACCAAGCAAAGTATGAGACATTCATTACCCTTTGCGATTATCCACGACGTCTTTTGCGTGTGACACTGAGAACTATAATGTATCTCCTTTAAGTGATAGTTAACCAGGTCATCAACCATCCACCCCGACTGCTGGTAACTAGATAAGCCAAGTCTTCATCCAAAATATTAAGCCCGAGCAAGTTATCATTGAAAGGCATGCATCCAACCAATTATGAATGACTAAATCCTGACATCAAGATAAAATAAGAACACGCCTTCGAGAAATCCAACTTCAATATCAAATAAGTGATACCCGATCAACTCCGTAGACACTTAGAAAAATTAATTCCAAATCTAGCCATTACAAATTAGATTATATGATTCTTTATAAGCATCGATCCTGGTCTCGTCACATTGTCACTTTGTCATTTTGAACCTCGAATACAACCGATAAGCATTTAATCTCAAATATTTAGTCCAAGTTAATCAATTTATACACCAATTTGTATAAACTTTTGGTCAAGATGATAGGACTACAATAAACAAGCTTCCATGTACCCATTAACAACTAAATATGGCAATAATCATCCTAAGTGAATCATTTAGCCAAATTTAGTTTTAATACGAAACAATTATTGCTAACTTTACACCCGGGTTCATTACAAAATCAGCCCATCAAATCACAACTTACTACAACTAGTCCAGGCCCAACTCAAGAGATAATAAGTAGCCCATAATCCCTAAAAATCATTTTTGGATGTAAACATCACAGCCCATAAGCACGGCCCATTAACATATGCCTGATCTAAATTGCATATCCTAACTAATCGTTAGAATATATAACACATCCCAAATCCTTAATTTTACTCATAAGTCACAACCATATTCACCCCTTAATCATTACGCCTACCACATATATAAACGAAATCAAGTCTAAGTTTTTGCAATTGGCCCAAACTGTGTCCATAAAACCTGGCCCTTTGTTTCATTTGGTAATACATGTACCGTAAATAAGAGGGGATATAAATATCAACAATCCCTAAACTTTAGTCATTTGGAAACCCTAACACTCTCAGTTAGTCATCCGCCCCCATCTAACAAACTTCTCCATTCTTCCAACCATATAACTCCAAACGAATTATAAACACGGATCACATTATCTTTCCTTATTTCTCATTTACTTATGATAATCTAACTTCACAACACTATACATCACTAATATTTTTCTTTACCTTGAAAATAACAAGTAAAAAAAAACTTTATCTTTTTAGATCGAGACAATTGAGCGCAAAATGAAGGCTTCAAGATCATTTAAATGGTCTCAGGTAGGTGTTTGTTGGTCTTTTAATCGAAACAAAGAAATAACTATAACCCAATTGTTATAAGTTATTCTTTAAGTTTGAATATTAAATAAATGGGTTCATCTCATTACATAGATCAATGATGAATTTTTTTGTTGTGTTTGGATCTTGAAAAAATCAATCAATTTGATGAGAAACACAAAAAAACATTCTGAGATCTTTTTATGTTTGTGTTTTTGTTCGTGTCTTGTTGGAAGATATAGGAGATGGAGATGGTTGTGATTGATAATTATGACGAAGGGTTTAGGTTTAGTCTTGGATTTGTTGGATTGTTGGTTGTTGGTATAATTGATGTTGTAATTATTGTGAAGATGTAGATGTTGTTGTTGAAATATGAGTTGTGGTTTATGTTAGCCTCAAAATATTGAGTCGAACAAGAAGTTTGTTCATTAGGAATATTAGGTCTCGGTAATTTATTATTTATTTAATTAAATGTTGAAATAGGCTAGAACGAGGATCGGACTCGTTAATTAATCTAATATTGTACGCATTTCGGACTAAGGTCTAATCATGACAAAAGCCCATCCGGCCACAAGGGTATAAATATCCCTCTCTAAGTGTGGAGAGGGGGTTGATCCATTTTGTATTTCTCTCATTTTGTAATCAACCACACTCTCTTTTTCTTCTCTTTACTTTCTCTCTCTAACCTCTCTCTAAAATTCTTATCATTCTTCTCATCTTATTTACATTTGATATCACTCGCCTCGGGTGGGTTTAGTGTTATTTTTTTATGATTTGTTGTGGTGATTTGAGCTTATGTTCGACTTATTTTTATACGGTTTATCCTTAAGTTTTATATTAGCAGCTTATTGAAAACCAAAAAAAAAACTAGAAGGTCATGTTTTTTTTTAGTTTCTTTTTGAGTTGTGGATTTCAAAACGTCTTCAAACTTTGTTATGGACTTTTATCATACATCATTTGAGCTTTGAACTGTAGCATCTTATTCAAAAAAAGTGGGTCACGTTTCTTGTTTTTGTTTTGTTTCTAGTAAGGGTGCGTTCTACTTTGACTAGAAAAAGTTGTCATTTTTAAAACATTTTTATAGCTTATTCGTGGTGCTTCTCGTGGCTCATTTTTGTGGTGGAAAGAGCTTATTTTCAAGCTTATTTAAGAAGCTTATTAGTAGTCCTAGTCGTGTCATTCCTTAGAGCTTTTTGTGGTATATAAGAGCTTATTTGTCAAGCTTATTCTTTTGGTTTGCTTATTAATCTTTGTGGTCCACGTTTGAAACATCCAAGAGACATACATCCACATTTTTAGCTTCTTTGTCCATCGGTTTTTTGTTGGTTTCCATAGAAGACAAAAGGAAGGACGGTGTACGTTTTTGGTTTTTTGTAGAAGGAACCGAACTAGCAAAGTTTCGAAGGAACTGAACTAGCAAAGTTTAGAAGGAACCGAACTAGCAAAGTTTAGAAGAAACTAAACTAGCAAAGTTTAGAAGGAACCGAACTAGCAAAGTTTAGAAGGAACCGAACTAGCAAAGGTTAGAAGGAACCGAACTAACAAAGTTTAGAAGGAACCGAACTAGCAAAGATTAGAAGGAACCGAATTAACAATCTCCTGTGGAAACCAAATAAGCAACTCAACAGGAACAAAACTTACACGTTTTAAATCATTTTTGATTTTTCAAGTTCGCGTGACGGTGCTCTACGGGACGTTTAACTTATACCATCGTGATCGTGACATCTTTTCGATCAACGTGGTATATTCGCATTTCACCGACGATAACCGTACGCGTCGAAATGATCAAAAGTTCATTCGTTACATTTTCTATAAATCTCATCGAAGAAGACAAAGAAAAAAAAGGAGGGAACTGTTTTTAGTAAACTAATTTCGAAATTTGCACATTCAGTCCCTGGTGTTCAAGTCAGATTTACCATTCGTCCTTTATTGGTTTATCTACCCTCTTTGTTAAAACAACTTTTCACCGTTAGTCCTTATTCTTTTAAAACAGCCCGTTAATCGTAGTTGCACCATTAGTCCTTGTTTGTGTTTTAATTAACCGGTACTCATTTTAAGTTGAAAGTTTGTGCATCGTTCGTCGTTTTAAGCTCATTAATCGTTACAAAAGCTCACGTACTTCAATTTCAACAATGATTTCACCAACAACAAATAATCATTATTTCACGGTTTCTTCTTGAGTTTGTAAAATCCCGTAAAAGATTACATTTCTTTTCTCGGTTTAAATCATAGATTTGTAAAATCCTGTGAATGTTAATTGATTTCAATCCACAACAACAATCACTTTACCTACTTAAGATCTTGCAAATCATTTTCACTTCATATCACACAAATCATTCATCATGACAACTCCAATTTCAATCACATCTTCCACAACCGACAGTCAAATGCATAGCAACATCATGACAGCTGGATCAAGGGATCGTCCACCAATGCTTGCAACGGGAAGATATTATCAATGGCAATCACGTTTCTTAAGATACATTGATATAAGACCAAATGGTGATGCCTTAAGGAAATACATTTTGGAAGGTCCATACCAACCCACTACTGTCACAATCCCAACTGTACCTACAATAGAGAATTCTCCAGCAGTTCCAAAACGAACAACAGTTGAGACAATCTTGACTATGTCTCCTGAAAAAAAATGCTCATTATGAATTAGAAAAGGAAGTGTTGATCCCACGCCTTGATCGATTCTTTAAGAAATAAAGAGTTTGTTACCTTGGAAGAATCCAAAATAACAAAGATTGAGACTTTGTATGTATACCAAAGTGAATGCGGAATCTACACTTTGATACTCTAGAGAAGTTTATTAATGGAACAGTAATGACCAAAACAAACAATGAACACAGAACACACTGCTTCAATATTATTAAAATAATACGAGTACTCTTGAAGTACTGGGGTTACAAACCTTGAAGCTATTACAAATTTTCTCTCTAAGTATTTCTCTCACTTGAAAAGTATTTCTAAAAGTTATATTTTATACTACACTTAGGATCTCCTTTTATAGAACACAAGGAGTCCTTTACAAAGATAACAACCTATCTTTTAGGATCAGTTACAATTCAAATATAAATATCCCGAAATAACCTCCATGCATTCTTATCTTCAGTTCAGCAGCTTTGACCATCAGCAGTACTAACTCCTTCTACTAGCAGTATTAAGTAACATTGGCAGTACTAAGTTAGTACTGGCAGTACTAACTCTTTTAGTACTGTTGGCAGTATTAAGTCTTGTGAAGATTTATTCCTAACAATCCTCCCCTAAACTTGTGATTATCCTTCAAATCATTAAGTTTCTTCTGAATAAAATCTTCTAGTCTTCTTCCTTTGCTGATGATTCTTTCAAACATTTCTTTCACTTCTGCATTTGAGATCTTATAAACCTTAGAAGTTCAATCGCTTGTGAACTCTCATGATCAACCTCTAATTTCTTCTTCAGCATCTTCGAAATCATCTCTTGGCTTAAAGGATATTTCTTCTCTGTCAACATATGAATTGCTAACCCATTCTCCATCAACAAAATGTGTATACCACTAAAATCATATAATCTCCAGCTTAACAGGTTGTATTCATGTTGATCTTTCCAAATCTCATCATCTTCATCAGGCTCAAACAAAGTGTGTAAATCCCCCCAAAGCATCAGATCAAAACCTTCTGGTCTTGAAGCACTATACCTATTCTTGACTAATCTGTATAGTTCTTCTACATCCAGTCTATCAAAGTCTTCAAGCATCTCACTCAATATCTTATAATTCTTTGAGCTACCATCTCCTCTGAATACTTGATAATACATGAAAGTCTCTGTCAAAACATAAGTCTTCCAATCCACAATAGGAAACTTTGTAGATATAGATTCAACCTCTATAGGAACCTCTTCTCTTGGTACTATATCCAAAAATCTTTTGAGTTCAGCCTTCTCAGCATCTTCTTCTAGCTTTTGTCTCTTCCTTGTGCTTTTTCTAGGAATGGACTTCTTTCTCTTTGCTCCAGTTTCTTTAGTCACATCATCTTCTTCCATCTTTTCAGCAGACTTCATTTTTTCAGGAGACTTCTCAGGAGATTTTTGAGGAGACTTTTGCTTTCCACTTCCATGCTCTGCATCCATAGGCTCAATATTTTGATTAAAATCCCAAATCTTTTCAAAGATTGGCCTTATGTCATTGTAAGACATTCCCTTGAAGTCACTGATCTTGAAGTTCCCTTGATTCTTCAAATATTTGATCATATTTCTTCTTGCTTGGGCAATTGTCTTTGGCTTCATTTTTAGAGAATGATATCTGATAACTGAAGGATCATTCCAGTCAATCTTCTTAGTAGACTTAGCTTCATCCATAGCTCTTTTCCTTTCTTCTTCATCCCACTGTCTAGCAATCTCTTCATCTCTAGCAATTTGAGCTCTTTGTTCCTCATCCATTTGCTCTTCAAGTCTGATTGCTTCAGCATAACTTAACCTTTCTTGTTCAAGCTCCTTCTTAGATTTCTTCTTAGGCTCAGACTCTATCATTATGGCTTTTCCCTTGTCTTGTCTTGACCTTTTCTCTGCACTCCTTCTTGAATAGGTAACAGTTCCTCCAGCAGTACTAAGGTTTACCTCAGCAGTACTAACTATTGGAACTTCTTCACTAGCAGTACCTTTCTTTGCACCAGCAGTACTAACTTCATCACTTGCTTTCTCACTGCCCTCTTGATCTTGAATGACTTCAGTTGGAGTCACTTCTTGAATAAATAGTTCAGTGTCAGTACTTGCTTTTTCTTGAACCTCTGCATCAGATAATTTCCTCCCCTGTTTGGAAGAATCATCTTCAAGGTCTTCATCATCTGAAAGAATAACTCTAGCTTGTCTCCTTGCTTTCTCAATATTTACTCTTACCTCTAACTTCTTGACCCTGAGAATAAGTTTGATATATGCAGAACTATAGATGTTCTGTGTCTTCTTCAAGTCATCCTCTAATGCTCCAATCCTGTCAAAAAGTTTGGTAACCAAATCTGTCAATTCATTAAGTTTCAAGCTACCCTTATCACTTCCATGTGAGTGAACAACATGGAGAGGTGAGTCATGAGGTGTAGGAAGATGGTGTTCTGTACCAAGTTGTGTTGGTGATGGTTGTGTGGGTGAGGGTTGAGTAGGTGAGGGTTGTGTAGGTGATAGTTGTGTAGGTGAAGGTGTAGGGGAAGGTGAATGTTCAGGTGAGGATGTAATTCTGGAAGGTGAAGTAACATCTATCATAGTGGGGAATAAAGCAACCTCCTGGCCTGAATAACCTTTTGTTGGCCTCTTCATATTGTTAAACACTTTCATGCTAAGAGAGGGAACATGGTATGTTCTAGTGTGTTGTTGAAACTGGTGTCTCTGCATATCTAGGCATATCTGAATGAACCTAGGGTACATCAAAAACTTATGGGGACTAGAGATATTAGACACCATGTGCTCAAAAATCATCCTAGAAAAATTAAACTTCCTATTGGTGGCTAAACATATAACAGCAGTGGCAATGTTACTACTAAACTGCTCCCAAGCAGTCTTCTTTGGGCTAATTCAATGAAGAATACAGTGGATAAGAAACCTCCATTGAGGTGAGAAAGCACCCTTTTGAAAAGTTAACTTATCTGAGTTAGTGTGATATCCCATAAGCGCCAATTTCTCAAAGATCTCTGAGTTGGGTATAGAAGTGACACCATCTTGATTAGCTAACTTGAGATGTCGTCTTAAAGATCCTTCGGTGATAGACAATGAGTGACCATCAATAGTAGCATTAATCTTGACTTCTCCATCATCATCAGTAGAAGCCTCAGCAGACCTCCAAAATTGTTTGAGAAAGGAGACACAAACCTCTGGCTTCTTGGTGAGTGCATAGCAAATGTGACTTCAATTTAGGAAATCAATGATCTGATAAAACCATGCAGTTCCCGTAGATTTTTCTAGAAACGCTACCATGTTGTGCTTGTCACAAAACTCCAAGTTTGCCATAAATACAACTGTGAGTGATCGAGTAGGATATGATCGTGGATGAATATATGAAAGCAGGAGAAAGTTAATTGTGATTTAAATAGAGAAACGGAGAGATATAGTTTGACCAATTTAAAGAAATTGAGTTTATCGTGATGAAAGTTAACATATATATATAAAGATCACGAAATTCCAATTGGTCAAACCCCTATAACATAGGAATTTGGCGGAAATATCTCAACGGCTCTATTAATTAATGAAAAATCTGTTAGGCCCAAACAGTACTAACGGTCATCTAGCAGTATTAACTTTGGACTAGCAATACTAAGATACGCCTAGCATTTTTTAAATTTTTTATTTTTTTTTAAATTTTATTAACTTCTCCACCCATAAGCAGTACAAACTTTAAGACTTAAAAGAATGACTTCACACAATCTCTTTTTCTGTTTTTAGGCTCACACTTTATCTCTCAATTCTTTTGGCTCACTTTGCACTTTGTCTATTTTTCACACAACTCTCTTTCTGTTTTTGAGCTCACCAATTCTCTCTTTTGTTTTAGCTAACAAACTCACACAAAGTGTAGTTTATGGCAAACTACCAGCCATAAACAGATTTCAATATTAAGTAATTTGAAGTGATCGTGAATAAATTACATGAATATATAGTAGATGCACGAAAGTCCAATTGGTCAAACCCCTATTCAATAGGTATCTGGCGGAAATATCTCAATGGCTCTATTAATAAATGAAAAATCTTTTAGGCCCAAACAGTACTAACGGCCATCCAGCAGTATTAACTTTGGCCTAGCAGTACTAAAATATGCCTAGTAGTATTAACTTATCCACCCTTAAGCAGTACAAACTCGACAGTTCTCTCTTTTGTTTTAGCTCACAAATTCACACAAGGTGTAGTTTTTGGCAAACTACCAGCCATAAACGGATTTGAGGAGTCTTTACCAATAGCCGTTTGCTTTGGACTAGCCATTGTTTCATTAGTAAAACATGGTGCAATGATAACCATATAGTTTTGAGTAAACTATCAACTATAAACGGATTTGTAGAGTCTTTACCAATAGCCGTTTGCTTTGGACTAGACAATGCTTCATTGTAAAAACATGGTGCATTGATGACCATATAGTTTTGAGTAAACTATCAACTATCAACAAATTTGAGAAGTCTTTACCAGTAGCTGTTTGCTTTAGACTAGTCAATTCTTGATGTCTATTAGACATGGTGAATTGATGACCATTTGTTGTGTGGTGTCACAACTAACACTTCAAGAACAACCAACATTTTGCCTCCCCGCAAATAATACATTATGAAGTAACCAATTTCACACTTCATTGTTTATCCTGAAAAAGTTAGCTTAAAACCAAGAAAACATTTTTCTTGTTTAACAGTATTAAGTGTTACTAACAGGATTAACATAGATACATAGAAATAACCAGCAGTACTAACTATAAGTAACAATTTTAACAAACAGTTTTAAATATAACTAGCAGTACTAATTAGAACTAGCAGTATTAATTGACAAAAACTTAACAGTACTAACATTTAACAAACTTTACAAAACAAACAAGAGATTTGGGCCTTAGGGATTGAGCATTCCAATACTTGAGACCAAGTACTGAAATCTACCAGCATCAAAACCTTTTGTAAGGAGATCTGCTACATTATGTTGAGTGTCAATTTTGGCCATTTGAATCAACTTTTTAGCATTGCAATCTCTTATAAAATGATGCCTAATCTCTATATGTTTTGTTTTAGAATGTTGAACATGATTTTCTATTATACAGATAGTACTAGTATTGTCAATATAAATAACAGTGTTCATAAAATTGTACCCATAACCACAATTGGTTTTGGATCCAAGAACTGTCCCACACAACTTGCAGCAGCCATATTCAGCTTCAGTTGTATAAGTGAAACTACAGGTTTGTTTCTTGTATTGCCAATAACTCAACCTATTTCCCAAAAACTGACACCTCTAGTGGATTGCTTCCCATCATTGTAACTCCCAGTATAGTCACTATCAGTGTAAGCAACTAACTCCAATGGAGAATTCTTAGAATACCAAAGACCTAGAGATGGTTTGCCTTTAAGGTATCTAAAGATTCTTTTGACAACTAAGAGATGGGAAGTTTTTGAGGAAACCTAAAACCTTGCACATGCACATATTGCAAACATGATATCTGGTCTGGATGCTGTAAGATACATCAAAGATCCAATCATATATCTATAAAGATGTTCATCAACATCATCAGCATCTCCATCTTTAACCAAAGGCTTTTCCAAATCTAAGTGATTGTAGGCATGACTTACATCGAGTAGTTTAAACTTTCCTCAAATTTCATGGACTAAATAATCTTAACTGATAAAGATGCCTTTCTTTTTTTGTTGGACCTGCAATCCCAAAAAGAAGGTGAGTTCTCCTATAGAACTCATCTGAAACTTATCCTTCATAAGCTTCTCAAACTCATCACAAAGCTCCTTCTTGGTAGATCCAAAAATAATGTCATCTACATAGATTTGAACAAGCAAGATATGCCCCTTTTGACTTTTGATGAATAAAGTTTGATCAATCTGTCCTCTTTGAAAGCCATTGCTCAAAAGATAAGTGGCCAATGTGTCATACCAAGCTCTGGGTGCTTGATGAAGTCCATATAGTGCTTTCACAACTTTATAAACTTTATCAGGATGGTCAGGATCTTCAAAACCTAGAGGTTGACATACATACACCTCCTCTTCAATTTGACCATACAAGAAAGCACTTTTGACATCCATTTGGTAGACTATAAAACCCATATAAGAAGCATAAGCCAGAAATATTCTTATTGCCTCAATTCTAGCCACTAGAGCAAAGACTTCATCATAGTCAATGCCCTCTTCTTGAGTATGTCCTTGGGCAACAAGTCTTGCTTTGTTCCTGATGACAATTCCCCTTTCATCTTTCTTGTTTCTGTAGACCCACTTTGTACCAATTGCCCTATGACCTTTAGGTAAGTCTACAAGAACCCATACATTTTGTAGTTTGAAACTATAAGGATCCACCTGCCATTGCTTCTACCCATGCAGGGTACTAAGAGCTTTTAGAAACTCTTTTTTGTACTTCCTGAGATAGGAAACAACAAAAAGACATGTAAGAAGGTCCGGTGAGTCATTTCCTTCATATATGGCACCAAGAAATCCTAGTTCAGAATAAGAAGTTGTCATCTTTCTTGTTTGAACAGAAGACTGCACATCACCAATCACATGATCAATTGGATGATCTTTGTGAATTCTTATATGAGGAGTGGAAGAAACTGCATAAGATGGTGAAATGTTCCCCAATTCAATTTCTTGATCCTCCACTTGTGTGTCTTCAGATGTAGGAATTTGTCCCATCAAGTCTTCAGGAGTAGCAGTCTTAACTTCAGGAACATCAGTACTAACTTCTTTACTACCAGTATTAACTTCTGGACTGGCAGTATTAACTTGTTGATTAGCAGTACCATTATTCTGAAGACTGCAATCATCATGAGTCTCTTCTGTAGCATCATCAACAATATTTGGTAAAGCATCACCAAAATATGAAGCATCCTTCTAAATTGGCATTGCAATCCAATCTTGATCTTGTTGAGAAGATGTACTAGACTCAGAAACTCCTTGTATACCTGCAAAATCATTAGAAGAAGTCCCTGCAACCACTGGTACATAATTCATTGATTGGGTTAGAGAATCAAGATCAAACAGCCACTTGGGACCATTTCCTTCTATTATAGGTTTATTCTCTAAGAACCCAACATGCAAGTTTTCCTGGACTTTTCTAGTTCTAATGTTGTATACCCTAAAAGCTTTGCTACTTAAGGAATATCCAACAAAGAAACCTTCATCACTTTTTCCATCAAACTTGCCCAACTTATCTAAGGTATTGAGAATAGTAACATGACAACCAAATGGGATTCATTAAGCCTATAGCCTGTTTAATACCACAAAGAGTTCATAAGGAGTCTTGTTATGAGGCTTGACTATTAAGACCCTATTCTGTACATAGCAAGCAGTAGAAACAGCTTCTGCCCAAAATGTTGTAGGTAGCTTAGAGTCAGCTAACATTGTTCTAGCAGCCTCAATGAGTGTCCTATTCTTCCTTTCAGCTACACCATTTTGCTGAGGTGTCCTAGCTACACTATATTCTCTTTTAATACATTTTTCCCTACAGAACTCATCCATCACTTTGTTTTTAAACTCTGTCCCATTATCACTTTTGATTATTTTAACCTTCTTATCCACTAGGTTTTCTACCTCTTTGATAAAGTTTTTAAGGATCTCACTAGATTCATCCTTAGTTCTTAAAAAGAAAACCCATGAAAATCTACTATAATCATCAGTAATTACCAAGCAGTATTTTTTATGCATTAGACTACTAACCAAAGTTGGACCAAAAAGATCCATATGCAGCATAAACAATGGCTTAGTAATGGGACTAAAGGCCTTGGTCTTGCAAGAGGCTCTGTGTTGCTTGCCTTTAAGACAAGCATAAACAAGTTTGGTCATTCTCAAAATCTTTTATTTAAAGGCAAATCTCTTACAAAAGATTTTCTTTGACAAGTTTATTAATATTTTTAAAATTGACATGACCAAGCCTCCTATGCCATAACATTGATTCCTCAAATGTAGCCTTTGCAACAAGACAAGTTAAACCATCTTTGGGAACTAAGTTTTTCATATCAAAACTGTACATGTTATTCTGTCTAGGAATTTTAAGAAGTACTTGACTTTCATCAGGCAACTTAAAATCAGGAGATAGAATAAGACACTCAAAGTCAGTAAAAAGAACATAGTTCTTTTTGTCACACATTTGTGAGACACTAAAAAGGTTGAACTTCAACTCTTTGACAAAGTATACATCTTCAAAATCAAGTTTATCAGTTTTAATAGTACCTTTGCCTGTAATTCTTCCTCCATTTGCTCCTCCACCAAAAGTAACATAACCTTCATCAAAGTCTTTAAAATCTGAAAGATGAGCTATGTTTCCAGACATGTGCCTTGAGCATCCACTATCAACAAATCCTTTATCATTTAGCTGTGAATTGCTCTGCACCATAAAATTTATGAAGTTAGTTATCTTTGGGGACCCAAGCCATTACTGACTTAGATCTGCCTCGTGCATCAATATAATTATATTTGTTAAAGACTAGTGATGCACCATTGGGTTTAATAGGTCTCCAAACCCAACATGCTGAGGGCTTAACATCATTAAATCCCCTTACCCTAACAGTATTAACATTTGGCCTAACAGTATTAACAGTTTGTCTACCAGTATTAATATTTTGATTATTAGACCTTTTTGTTAATGCTGTTCTCTTGTAAAAGGGCCTTTGAACAGTTGATTGTGCTTGATTTTGAAAATATGTCCTTGGTCTAACACAATGAACTGTTGATTTGGGGTGAGCAGTATAAGAAGGCCTAACAGTATTAAAAGACCTAGCAGTACTAAAAGGTCTGGCAGTGTTAACAGACCTAACAGTATTAACAGGCCTTGCATTATTAACAGTTTTTAGGCCAGTCTTCATTAAGACTGCTCTTGGAACCATATGTTTGTGAGCATTAGGACAACTGTATTGAATGTGATCAAAACTTCCACAGATAAAACATGCCTTGTTATTAAAAACAAAGTTACATCCTAATTGATTGGATTTTTGACCATTCCAATTCCTTTGGTTCCCCCTAGGTCCCTGTGACCTGTACATCTCTGCATACCTAACTGACCTTCTAATTGGTTTTTCAGGTTTAACTGACTCTTTCTTAGTAGCAGTAGGTATAGCAGTTTTCTTTTCTACCTTAGGGATAGGCTCAACTTCTTCCTCATCATCTGACACCCAATCTTCAATAATTGAAGCATCAGTATTCTCTCTAGCTTTTTAGGTTCTTTTTCCCTAACATGATTAGCAGGATAAAAAAACTTTTCTTTCCAATCTTTGTCTACCTTAAGTGGAGACTCAATAGAGCTAGTTTCAGTAACAGTCTTGTGTTGTTTTTTTAAAGAGTCATAAGTATTCTCCTTAGAATTATCTGACTCTTTATCACAACCAGTGGTTGGCTTTAAACTTGAATCCCTAAGACCATACTCATTTACCTCAGGTTGTTTGAATTCTCCAAGACCTAAATAAGATAAGTCTAAAGGTGTTGGTCTATTAAGAATCAAGGGATGAGGTGATGGGACATCATTATAACCAAAACCATTTTTGCTCTTGTCAGTTACCTGACTTGCTAACAAATCATCTAAGTCTTTTGATGATTTTTCAAACTTTGCTAGTTTAAATTCAAACCCCTCCTTTTCTTCCTTAACAAGTAACCCCATTAGATATTCCTTATGACCTACACTTCTTTTCAGCAAAGCAATTTCCTCAGAAAAAAGAACTTCAGATTCTTTATATTTAACTACTTATGCTTCTAAGATTGATAAACCAACTTTTATATTTAGCTGCTATAAAGACCAGTAACATCAAATTATAGACAAATAAATCATCAAACTGTTTTCTTGAGAGCTTCATAATTTTGCAAACTAGATTTAGAACAAGAATTAATCACATAATACCTCATAAATCTGTGAATGCCATTAGAGTCAATGTTAGCTTAATTTCATCCCTCTGCCAAGTCACTCGCAATCAAATCCAGCACCATCTATAGAACACATTGCCTTTTCAGAACATCTCTCCTTACTGCCTTTGATGACATCCTTGTTCCAATTTCTGTTGTCTTTATTTCTTGGTGCTTTGCAATTTCACCACGCAAAATGTCCTATTTTATGACTAGTAAAAGCAATCTACTTTTGAATTATCATACCAGCAGTACTAACTTCCATCAAAGATGATCTTCCTTCCAGTCTCTTATAGAAACTTTCTTGCCCTCATGCTAAGTAATGCCATACCACTTTATCCTTTTCTTCCAAATCATCATCATGAATTGCTCAAGATTTTCATGAACTAATTCAGACCTTGAGGTTGATTGGACAGAATCATAAACTGTGACATCAACTAAAACTAGCATTACTAGTTGCATAGCTAGCATATAAACCTTGGTGTTGTTAGTACTAAGTAACTCCATGTTAACAGTATTAATAGAATTAGTACGCTTGGACTGGAAAGGTATTAGAAATCCAAGTTTTTTATCATCATTGTTAGCAACAGCAGATTCTCTTAACCTTTTGTTTCAACAATTTTATAAAAATTGTTGTACAAAATCATCCAAACCCATTGTTTTTAAAGTCGGGTTGTTTCATCCAGACTACCACAGGAGTATCCATTCAGAAGGAAACTTCTCATAAAACTTAACATTTAGATCTTCTTGAGTAGTATCTACACCAATAAATGCCAATCGTCTAACAAGCTTTTGAAGCCTGTAAAAGATAGAGTCCAATGATCTGAGCTTGAATCATTAAAAGTTTTCATAATGTTGTTCAGTAAGGCCTTCTGTGTCTTCTATGTTCATCATTCCTCCAAAGCGAGCTTTTAATACAACAAACATAGATTGAGCATCAACAAACTGGTTAAAGTATAGCATGAATTTCATTTGGTAGTGCCATGAGAGAAGATTCTGGCTTTTGACATCACTCTTCATGCAAATCTTTATCTTCAGTATAGAGGGTCACAGACAACTATAATGCGATTATGACCTGATTCTGGTGTTGTAACAGGAATAGGTAGCCCAAGAATTCCATTTATTATACCTCCCACAATGCATAATCTTGGAACTAAAAGGTACTGCTTATGATCTGATTTTCCCACCTCTCATACACTCCTATTTTGGGCAAGGGAAGCTTTGCCAACGCATAGCTCTGAATTTCTAACTCCATTTTCCCTAGAATCAAAGTTTCACAAAGCAACAGGCTTCTTATACCACTTTTGATCGCCAACGCCTTGATCGATTCTTTATGATATAAAGAGATGTTACCTGGAAGAAACCAAAATAACAAAGATGTGAGACTTTGTATGTTTTAACCACAGTGTAAGCGGAATCTACACTGAACATTTGATACTCTAAGAAGTTATATAAATAACAGTAAATACCAAAAACAAACAAAGAACACAAAACCTCACAGCAATCAATAATAATTAAATAATTACGCGTACCTTGAAGTAACCGGGTTTACAAACCTTGAAGCATTACAAAATTTCACTAACTGTATCACAGAAAGTTCTAATTTACACTACACTTGGGATCACCTTTTATAGTAAATACAAGAGGCCTCTACAAAGATATCAGCCTATCATTTAGGATTAGTTACAATTCAAATATAAACACCCCGAAATACTCTCCATGCATTCTTATCTTCAGTTTATCAGCTTTGACCATTTAGCAGTACTAACTCTTTCTACTAGCAGTATTAAGCAACCTTGGCAGTACTAACTTTGTACTGGCAGTACTAACTCCTTTAGTACTGTTGGCAGTATTAAGTCTCATGAAGATTTATTCCTAACATAATTCTTTAGGGAATTTTATGTTTTGGTATACTGGTGTTGTATGGTGTATATATAGATATTGTCACATGCATATTTGCACTCCTACGAGCATACATATGTACATACAAAGATAATCACATGCATACTAGGATTAAGATACGTGTTAAACCTAGTATTTATTTATGTGTTAGTATATACTTTGATGAAACAAACCTTAGTTATGTACATTTGTTTTTATGTACAAATCTTGTTTATCTTGTTAGATTAGTGTGGCTTACGTGGAATCATGGATCAAATCTCGTTTATCTTTTGAAATCTATTCTAGAGATGTATGAATAAGATAGCCACACTAAGATTTTGTAAAATGGTTTACAACTTAATAATATGTCGATTGAGTTGGTGATACATGACTGATAACTCCTTGTTTGAGAAGTGTACTTATCTTTTTTAGGTAACATATAACTAATAACTCCTCGTGTCATCTAAGCCTTACATATGTTGTACTTATGGGTCTCATAGATTTGTCATGATCGTAATTATCATTAATGTTGCAAGAAATATCTAAAAAATAAAGGCTAAAAAACCAAAGGAATATAGCTATATGATCTCGTGCTAGGTTAACTAATCAAAAGCCATAAGAAAATCTATCGGTTATTTTATTGGATAGAGATTTGGTTCAGTTAGTAAGATATGAGACCACTCGCGAACGCGACTCTTGGTAGTTGACTTGGATACCAAATGAAACCCCGTTTGATGCAAACTCATCTTCAAAACTCATGATTCGCTTATTACAAATCACACACTTAAAACACTTAGAGAACCGGACTCGCGAATC